>CAUYSK010062193.1:0-10849 GCA_963575035.1 Avahi laniger | reverse complement strand
AAAGATTTATTGTAATTCCTGTGTCATACACCTATCCCCTCCTTATTGATGTTTTAACACGCCTGGGTCCCAATGGCTTAGCAAATTGTGTTTCTATGTTCTGATGTGATTAAGAACATTAGTTTAAACTTGGACTTGGTGAAGGGAGGGGGACATGGGCAACATACTTAACCTAAACATCTGTACTCCCATAATATGCTGAAATAAATAATAATAATAATAATAAAAAGAACATTAGTCATATGAAAGGCTCACTTGGACAATTCCCTGGCTACTTTTAAAATGTATTCTCTCCTGTGGATAGTATCTTTCCTTTGAAAGGACGTATATTTTTTTTGTTTGAGGTCCAATGACTCATTTTTTTCTGTTATTAGGTTGAGTTTTGATGAAGGGAGATCTTGGAGCAAATACAGTTTCACATCTATTCCACTTTTTGTGGATGGAGTTCTGGGGGAGCCTGGAGAAGAGACTCTGATCATGACGTAAGTGGAAAACCATCACGTATGTCTTAATGTAAGAGAAAATTCCAGTCTTAATGTAAGAGAAAAATCCAGAGAGGTGGTTTACAGCTAAGCCTGTGTGATTTTCTGCTGTTAGCTTTGAGGTTTTTAGCAAAGTCAGTGTGTCTCATGGCAAGAGCGCCCAGCAAAGAGAAAGGAAAATTGCAGGCAACCATTTTCTTGGTTCTTTGATAGCTTTTAAGAGACCCAGACTGAAGAAGGGTGACAGAAAAAGGGCAAAGCCGTTTTCTTACTGTATGAAATGGACTTATGGAAATTAGATGTGATGATTTCAATAGAAAATAAAGTTATACATTTAGAACTTTAATAATAAACAGACTGGATAGGCAGAAAATCTTAGGCACATAAGAATGATCTCACTTTAAGTCTGAACACAGAGCTTTATCAAAATGCCTCAAAGGATTGTATTTTTCCCTGGCTCTTTACCTAACCCAATTGTGAGACACATTATGAAAACCATGAGAACAATTTGTTCTCATGAAATTGCATTTACACTCATTTTTGTCTGGAAAGTAATGATCATTAATTTGTGAAAGACTTGATTAATGACTCAGCTGCCTAAGGCTTTCAAAACATGGATTTTGAATTTCAAATATGAAACTGTGATACTTCCTTCCTTTAAAAGTTGGACATGGAAAACAGAAAAGGAAGGTTTTAAAGTAGTTGATTCTGTCATCAATGAAAATTTCAAAATCAAAGGGAATACTTGGTACATTTTCTAATTTCACCCCCTACCACCGCCATTTTTTTCATTGGTAGAAAACAACAAAAATTTAATATGCCAGATAGGTATACTTTTGGCCTACGGCAAACATAACTAAATTAGCAATTTATTCCATAATTTGTCTTTATTCAATTTTTATATTTGCAAAACACAGATTTTAAAAATCTGACCCAGGCCAGGCGCGGTGGCTCACGCCTGTAATCCTAGCTCTCTGGGAGGCTGAGGCGGGTGGATAGCTCAAGGTCAGGAGTTCGAAACCAGACTGAGCAAGAGCGAGACCCCGTCTCTACTAAAAATAGAGGGAAATTAATTGGACAACTAAAAATATATAGAAAAAAAAAATCTGACCCAAAAGGCCACTTTGTGGCTTTTATTCACGCCTACAATTGGTGATTCAACCACCTCATTAAATCCCTGAGTTTCTCTGAGTAAGGAAACTAGAATGTACAATGTGGGAAACCCTCGTAACTACTTAGCTCTGCTTCCCACCTTCCCTCAGAAGTGGTGGGAAGGTAAAATGGCATGGAAACCATGGCAACCATGTACATTAGCAAGAGAGCTCAGAAGTCTAATCTTACAACCATGTAGAATACAGCATTTGTGATTGTTTTTTCAAGTGTATTTTTTCAACCATTCTTGTGGTACAACATATACAAGTGGGCTGTTGAGTCAAGCACTCTGGGTTCTGGTTCTGCTGGTTCTTAGTGACTTGATTTTGGTTTTTGCATGTTGAGCCTCAAGTTATCCCTCTGTGAAGTGGAAGCAGTAATAGTACCCTCCTTATAAATATGTTTTGAGGATTAAATGGTATGATCCATGTAATGTGCTTAGCATGCGCCCAACTCAAGATACTCACTCCACAAATGCTAACTCTTGCTATTAATGTTGGCATGGTTATCATTGTGATTATTGTTATCATCATGAACTCTACAGAGTGTTTGGACACTTCAGCCACCGCTCTGAATGGCAGCTGGTCAAAGTGGACTACAAGTCCATCTTTGACAGACGGTGTGCCGAGGAGGACTACAGACCTTGGCAGCTACACAGCCAGGTAGGAGGAAGAGAACTGAGACTGATCCCTGGGCAGGAGGCATGGGAGGTGGTGGGGGAAAGCTCTTTCCTAAGGTGTAGGAACTGGGCTTCTCTAGGCCAAAATGTCTGTCTAGTGCTTTCTTATATGTTTTGTGTTCCACAGCAGTGAACAAACTCAACATTTATAGCTTGTTGTGAAGTCATTTCTGTTTTTATTGTGCTAGGATATAATGAGATAAAATTCAAATGTGCTTGGCTTAGACTTACAACTCAAAATGAAATACCAACTCAGCACTGAGATCCAAACGTAATTTATCTGAGCATGTCATATGGTTGTGTGGTGGGGGCGGGGGCGAGAAAAAGATCTTTAATTTTATCTAGCAATGCAAAGAGAGACATAAAATAACAAAATGATGCTGGGTGAGCAGTGCCAGGAAAATCCTTCCTCCCCATTGCCTTGATTCCCTAGGATTATATAGTGCATCTTGCCTCCTTCCAAGGCACACAGAGTACGAGAATGCAGAATTATCAACAGGAAACTTGTCCTGGCTTCTCAGTTCTTCAGCTCATCTCAAAATGCTTGGCTGGAAGCATCTTTTCTTTGATTTTTTCAAGGTAGATGTCATTCTCCAGGCCTCTCAAAGGATATGGTGGAAGTTCTTGCTTCGAAGCCATCACAATATTCAGGCAAAATAAAAAATCACATATTCCAAATCTAGACTAAATAATATATTCGCATGTAGATGTGTAATGAAGCCAGTTAAAGTGAGTTTGCTCAAGAAAGACGTATGAAGTAGGTTAAACAAAATTCTGCGCTGGTCTTTCTGAAACACAAAAGAAACTGTGTTTGATAGTGGGCGTTGCATTACCTAGAAACACCCACTGTATTCATAGGCTCAACAATAAAATTATTGCTCATTTCCATTACTGGTATTTTCCCCTTTGGGATACATAAGCATTGTGATATTCAAAGCTTGTATTTATTTTGTGGAAAAACACTGAGTTTAGCTCTCTCACTCCACTGGTAGACGAACATAAAATCAATGCCATAAAGTTGTGTGGGCAGAGGCATAATAAATTGGGAAAAAATGAATCTTCATGTTTCTTAGCAATACTCTTCTTTCATATGCTCATAAATGACCAACTGTATAAATCTTTTATCATAAGAGAATTGAACTTAATTACTACAGATTTGTTGGCAGTACACTGGTTATAGGCTGACTCTTACTCATCTGTGTATCATTCATAGCACTGCACCTAACATCTTGCCAAATAAAGGTTTGCTAAATACATAAGAACGTAAGCATGTTATTCGACACATTCCTCAGCAATTCTTAGAATTGCCTCTATAGTCACATTCTATAATAGGGTAGAACTCTAGCATCAAAAAAAAAAAAAATGCTGTTAGCACAAAGAGGGCCACCAAAGTCCATATTAGACTAAAGTTTGTGAACATCTCCCTAAACTGCCCTAATGTGAGGCAGGGAAAGTCCAAGCTATGTGCCCAAGTGTGTGTCGTCCTTGTCTCCTCACAGGGGGAAGCATGCATCATGGGAGCAAAAAGGATCTATAAGAAGCGAAAATCAGAGCGGAAGTGTATGCAAGGAAAATACGCAGGAGCTATGGAGTCTGAACCCTGTGTCTGCACAGAGGCTGATTTTGACTGGTGAGCTTCACAGTTATCCCATGGAGTTATTCCATATATCACATCCACATGGCCCTACATGAAAAATTAGATTTGAAATAATAGTAACATACATTGGGCTAAGCAGCAAGCCTCGTATTCTTACAAAATTACCTCTTGAGGCCATTATGTTTTATTAGTTATGTGCATGCGTATATGGGACAATCAAGTGTTTAATTAGACTTAAAGAGGATTCAGAAGATGACGGGTAATTGTTTTCACATAATTCATAGATTCTTAGAACAAAAAGACCAGATCCACCCTGGGCTGCCTCAGACAGCAACACTGAAAACAGTAAGTGGACTTTTCAGGGTGCATATTCATTTGTGCTCTAGATGAAAGCTCTCTAGAATCTAGAGTTCCTGGTAATGGAACAATGGCCTTTAAAGGCAGTAAATTTTCTGTCCCTGAGAGTTTTCAATCAGTGGTTAGCTGACCACAGCTTATGAGATCTATGGAAGACATTCCTCAACTCAGTGCTAGGATGGGTACAATGACATTGCAAATCCATAACTCTGTGAACCCAGTGGTAGAGAAACTTGTTGCTCTACCAGCATTAAGCCAGTTTAAACTGGATAAGTACGGGCACATGTGGAGGTTAAACTAAACTCAGAGCACTGTAGTGGTCTTCCTGGAACATTTGTAGGCAGAAAGCTAGCTGTGGGCACAGTGATATGCCCTTCCTTGACTTGTTCTCTGTGTTCAGTGTTCAGGTGAGGTTGACAAATGATTGAGGATGAGTCGGTGGCAACTCCCTTGGTAATTTCCACCTCTCTTCCTATTGTCTTTTCCCCTCTTCCTTTTTTCTTTTTCTTTTTCTTTTTAATTTATTTATATGTTTTTAGTTTAGAGGAAGCAATTGCTAAATATGCATGTACATATTAAAGAATTAAAACTTGACTTACATAAGAATGAAAGTCATTCTTTAATAATTTATTTCTAGCTATGGAGTAATCACAGGTCACATACGTGATCATCAGAGTATCAGTAATTGGGCTGAGATATTGTGTACATGCACATCACATATCTTAGCAAAAGTGAGCCTTTTATCATGGCAGATCCCTGGAGATGTTCTCTGTATAAACAGTAGTGGGAAAGCCTGGCAACATGGGCTCCCAGCACTCAGAGCGATAACCCAAGGGCTGTTTCCCCTTTGTCCCTGAGCAAGACCAGCTAAGACCCAATGCTGTATCCCTCTGGGTTCAGCCAGAGGACAATGGTGCTGCAGTTACATTGGAGCTCACTGAGAGTTCTGGAGGGGCCTCCCAAACTGTGACTTCTGTTCCAGTCAGGGCAACATTACTCTATTACAATGACAAAAATATTTTATCTCTGTTCTGCCCTTCGGGACTGACACCCTGAACTACGTTCACCGGGAGAACTACCATGAGATTTTAGTCATTCATCACATCCCCCTTCCAAAGCCTGACTGCTGCTGCCTGTCTTTCAAGGAGGACTTGCAAAGGAAGTTAGCATTTTACATCAGTGGTTTAGCTTTGGCCTTATGAAACAGCCATTCCTTTGCAGAGAACAAATTTATGCTTTGATACAAAACCAAAGAGAAAAAGTGAAGCGAGATGTCCCAATTTCCCGATTTCTCCTGAAAACATTTACTTCTTTTTGAATCTTTTCTACAAGGTTGAAGATCCAAAAAAAGCCAGTGTTTTGTTATCATTGTCATCGTGGTTGTTGTTTTTCTTTTTCTGTTGTAAGCTAATCCAGAGTGAAGGAAACAAAGAATAAGGAAAACAATTAGGCTTCTCCCTTCCCCACCCTTCTCCGCCCTCAGTCTTGGCCCAATCCTGCACTCATTTGCGATTGGAGTCTGCTACTCCTCCCACCAAGTGAAATGCATCCTGAGAAGTGGGAAATGAATTGTGAATGAGGCCATTGTGAGATTTTCTGGTCAAATGGGATATTTTGTGGCTTCCTGATTTCTGAAACTACTGTGGAAGGCTCATCTTGACCTTGTTGGGTTTCTACCAGTAGCTACAGTTTCGGTGATTCCACCTGACTGTAGTGTAATGAAAGGCGATTGTCATTGAATGTTCCCTGTTGGCTTGGCTTTCCCCTGGACAGTTCCCCAGATGACCTTGCCTGTCATTCTCCAGCATTTGTAAAGGAATTCCCTAAAATGAACACTGGATGTCCTGTAGGCAGCAATTATGAAGTCTTCCTACCAATGCTGTGTTGAACCAGCACCAAATCCAGCTAGTATGTGCAGAATTCCAAGTACCAGCTGGTGGCAGGCCCCCTGAGCTGAGCCTGTTTCTCCCTTCCAGAGCTCACTTGCCAGCATCTCACCTCCATCACACAGATGGGCCAATTCCTACTAATGTTTCTTTGCAGCCTACGATTTGTTTGTGCATGTGGAGGTGCAATTTGTTGTCATTCTCTGTGCCCAGGTTCATCTGCCAGAAGCCAAATATATCAGGCAACTCAGAGATCTCTAGAGGCAAGAATGAAAGGAGGCTGAGAAATTTCCAAAGTAGACAGAAGATTCAAAACAGTTAGTCCCCACTGGCAGCGCTAACTGCCTAGGATAAAACTTTTCCTTAGGGGAATGCTCGGGACACTCCTGAAGGACATTCCTTTTTTGGCTGTGACTTTGAAGCATATGGCTTGTGCACAGAGGGACCTGGCTCAGCTCTACTTGGTAGATCCAGATGTCTTGGAAGAGCATCCCAAAGACATCACCAGTAATGAGCACTGTGCCACTTGTGGCTGTGTTAAACTGCTTCGGAGCTGTCACTGAGAGTTGATCTCCCACCATTGCCTGTTGTTTTCTCATTACAGCTTTCCCTGGGCCCAACCACATCAGCATTGTGTATCCTTCTAATGAGAACATAATCTACTCTCTCAGGTTAAAGGGGTTTAAATGGCATTATTGGTTCTGTAGGATATTTTCATGAATAATTGATAGATACTCTGTGAAAAAAAAAGTTCTGTTGTTGAGAAGGCATCAATCCAGGGAATGTTTGTGTTTTGACTAATTGGATAGAGTAGAAGTTGGCTGTGGACTAACATGGAATTGTTTTCTGTCATTTTGCCACCTACTGAAAGGTTTTTCTCCGCTCTTTCCCCAACAGTGACTATGGTTATGAGCGACACAGCAATGGCCAGTGTCTGCCGGCATTTTGGTTCAATCCATCCTCTCTGTCAAAGGACTGCAGCTTGGGACAGAGTTACCTCAATAGTACTGGGTGAGTGTCTGAGGTAGTGACCTGAGAGGCCAGCCTTTGCTACTCTTGACCATGTGTTATACTGACAGAATTGCTTCTGATCAAAGGCCAGTGTTGTTTCCTTATAGCAGTATGTAATTGCTTTTGTTCATTTTAATAATGCAGCACAACTTTGCACTAATTGTGTAAGTTTCATCTGAAGATAAGACAGCAGTTGGAAATAAAGAAATGAGATATGTTCCTTAGTTGAAGACGACGATGATATTAATATATATGTATCTTCATTTTTTGGATACTTTTATTTCTAAACTGTTTAATTATGTGAGATGAGTTTTAACCTTCACTGCATCCCTGATGAGGAAGGCCAAATAGATATTTCATATGTGCATGCATGCCCCTGTTATATAGACGTAGAGCCTGGAGTCAGAAAAGGAGCTCATTGACTTTTTCAGGAGTATACTAGTGTAAAAAGAATGTGTTTCACTTTCTCTCTTGACATATTTAAAGCATGCATTCTGATCTTTATAAACCCGGAATCAGATTCTAAAATTTTGTGTTTAATATTCTGTGTCATGGGGCTTATTCAATATTATTTAAGAAATAAAAGAAAAAGGAAAAAAATTCCATAACGTCGCCACAAATGTAGTTGATATTTATAAACTTAAAGATAGCATACAGAACTTACTTAAATTCTGATTCAAACAATCTGTAAAAAGACATTTTGAGCTATTGGGAGAAATTGAACATACATTGGTTCAGGTGATATATTAGTGTGGGCTCTGCAGTGAAGCAGAACCAATAGGATGTATTAATATATGTCTATAGGAAGAAATATAAGGAATTGGCTCATTCCATTATGGAGGCAGGTAAGTACCATGATCTGCAGAGTGAGTAAGTGAGCTGGAGACCCAGGAGAGCTGACAGTTTAGTTCTAGTTTGAGCTGAAGGCCTGAAAACCATGGAGCCAATGGTGTATGTAGTTCCTGTCCAAAAGCCAGGAGGCTAGAGACCCAGGGAGAGCCAACCTTTCAGTTCAAGCACAAAGGTGGGGGGCAGGGGCAGGAGGGAAACCAGTGTCCCAGTTTGAATGGCATCAGGCAGAAGGAATTCTCTTCTACTTGGGGGACTGTTAAACTATCAGTCTTTTTGTTCTATTCAGGCCTTTAATTGGTTGAGGCCCACCAACACGAGGGAAAGCAATTTAAGTCTAACGACTTAAATGTTAATCGCATTTCAAAAATACCTTCACAGAAACACCCAGAATAACTTTTGACCAAATATCTGGACACCACATGGCCCAGCCTAAAAATCATCTTCCAAGAAGGCCTCACACTATTGAATTCTCCTTTGCAGCATCTGTAGCCAACTCAAGAGTTGGCAAGGGGTAAAATGTAGGTGAAATTGAAAAAGAATTTTATGCTTTTCTTAATGTCACTCCAGCCCCTCACCCTAGATGTCACTTGGCCATATGTTGATTCAGTGGTATTTCATAAGCACAGATTTAATATTTAATGTCATAGCCATTATAATGCTGCCATTAAACATTCAGCTTTTCACCTAAAAAAATTTAATTACAAATGAAACATATACATATATTTTATATGTTTAAAAATCCAATTTAGGTCATGGTTTTCTTTTCCATACAACTATGATCTATTTGGTATGCATGCTGCCTAACACTTTGCTTTGTATTTGACAGTGAATAATTGTGTGAAGAGAAAATGTGTAAAATTAATTTTGGAGGGTATATATATAAACATAAAATTAATTTTACATATTTTCTCATATATATATGATTTCCTATTAAGTATATTGTTCTTCTATTTGCCTTTTTCATTAAAAATGCATCTAAAACATCTTTCCAAGTCAGAATATATAGGGCTACTTTTCATCTCATTCCTTTAATTCTACAGCATTACATACTATGGGATATTTAGTTATTCCTTTTCATGGACATTTGGGTTATTTGGATTTTTTTTTTCTGTATAGACAGTGCTGCAATTAACATTCTCATACTATAATATTTATTATAATAAAGCATACAAAGATAATTAGTCTCTTTTGGTAACTGGAGGTATTTCTGCTAGCTCGTAAAGCAAATTTCACACAGCCAACTGGTTACGTCTTAGACTTGATTATCAAGCATTGCCAAATATCTCCCCCATAAGGGATAAAACTCTAGCTTCCTGCTCACCTGCTGCCTGGGAGTCCCACAAAGTGAAGATTCATTTGTATTAACTGCCTTCCTCCTTTAAAATTCAAATGCCAGTAGATTCTGCAAAGCAAAGCTGAGGGAGAGGGGAGCAGGACTTTGCTAAATTAATAAGGTAAGGGAGGTCATTGCATGCAAAAAGAACAAGAAGTGGCCCTGGAAAAGGGTCACACTGGTAGATTTATCAGGGACAAGCTCTGATGCCAGTGCCTGGAAGCCGATAGAGTTAAATAGCCACTGTGCACGGTGCGTCTCCAATGCCAATTTTAAGCCTGTCGTGGACAGGTCATGCTCAGTCAGCACAGAAGCTGTGTTAGCCTCAGGGCTGGGATGAAGTGCAGAGGAATCACAAGAGCAGGGCTGGCCTGAGAGTGAGAGCCTCCATAAACGGTGCTCCCTGGGCACTTCACTATCCCTACAGCATAGCACATCGTGCAGACATGCCGCCACAGCGTGACTGAAAAACCATCCCTTGTCAGTCAAGGTTAACGAGCAAATCTCCAAACAACACTTTTTTTTTTTGTATTCCACTTTCTCAAATGCCTCACTTTGTAAATGGGTATGGTTGCTTTCACAGTCAGCTTATCACCCTGTGTTTACAGCAGTGTTCTCAGGTTCACCCACTTCTCCATGATGGAAAAATCCTAGCATTGGTTATGATCGTGCCCAGTAGAAATGCTGTTTTGAGGAAATGCCAACATTTTTATCTGATTCACTGTGTAGAAGTGAATGATTGCACAATTTTTGTTTTAGTTCTTAGACTTTAGTTCTTAGGACTTAGACAAGATGGATGGAATAAGAAATGAAATGGGTGCAGAGTGTCCCTCCAGGTAGCTGTAACCACCGGTCCTGCTCCTTGATCTGGTGGTGTTAGGGTTTCTAATGTCCACACCATCGGACCACAAGTGAGCAAAGTCCTGCTGTGGTTTTCACTGTTGGCTCCCTTTCGATTTTCACCCTTGGCCCTCACAACTTCCACAAGCCATTTTGTGTCTAGACGGAAAGCAACAGGTTGGTACTTGGGGCTCAGCCTGTTATGGGTTGAGAGTGAAATATAGTGGAGGATGTTTTGTTTGTTGAAAAAAAGAGTAATTTTTGAGTGACACAATTAAGTGTTTCCAATCCAACTTCTGCCATTTACTGTTATCTTTAACAAGTGACTTTGTTTCTTTGAGCCTTAGTTCCTTAAGCTATAAAATTTTTGCTATCTGCCTTCAGTGTTTGATTAAATGTGATACATTACATAAAGCATGTAGCACAATGCCTAGTACACAGTCATCACTTTGCAAAATGCTTGTACCATCACCAGTAGTTACCATCTAAGGGCTTCTCTAGAGTGAAGAAAAAAGAAGGGGAAAAACTTCCTTTTATTATGACTCTATAGTCCAGACATGTATTTGGTGCTTAATAGTCACTGTAATACTGAGATATGGGGCATATTTAATCTAAGACCCTGTTTTCTCATCTGTAAAACAAAAATAATAACCTGCTTAG
>CAUYSK010062192.1:0-31785 GCA_963575035.1 Avahi laniger | reverse complement strand
TGCTGTTAGCTAGGCTGATGCCACGGCACAAACTCTAGCCAGGGCAAAAAAGTGAGACCCTGACTCAAAAAAAAAAAAAAAAAAAAAAAGATCTGAGATATCACTTGACAAAAGGCTTCCCCCGCAAGAAAATAGGGGAGCTCACCACCAGGGGGTAAGGTAGGAATAGGGCATTGTGAAGAGCCCTGAGTAAGGGTGAAGCCAAGGTACATGAGAGTCTTGCAGGGCCAGAGGATAGGGACAAGAGGGAGGGAATTAGCAGGAGGATGATCCTGAAAGGGATGCTTGGATGAGGGAGGGGAGGGGAGACAAGGGTGCTTGTACGGGGAGGGCAAGGCAGTCTGGGGACAGGATGCAGGCTAGTCACAGGAAGCATGGGGTATGTCCCCACAGGGATGTTGGGGGGCAGCTGGAAATGAAGGTCCAAGGTGCAAGAGAGAAGTCAGGAAGGGTACTTTGGGGTCTGGAGAGTCTAGGGACCCAAGGGGAATTTGAGGAGAGCTGAGCTGGGCTGATCCAGGGATGGGAGGGTTGCCAGGCTAAGACAGGCCCAACTCATCCCTGTCTTGTCCCCCACCCTTCAAAGATTCCAACGCTAGTGGAGGAGCTGATCGCAGTGGAGATGTGGAAGCAGAAGGTGTTCCCTGTGCTGTGCAGGCTGGAGGACTTCAAGCCCCAGAACACTTTCCCCATATACATGGTGGTGAGCTGGGCCCTCAGTTCAGACCTCCTCCCACCTCTTCAGAGGGCCCTGGACTGGAGAGGATAGCTAGTGGCCCCTATCCCCATTTCAGTAGCCCCAGGGCCTGTCCTCCTCTTTGTCTGACAGGTACACCATGAAGCCTCCATCATCAACCTCTTGGAGACGGTGTTCTTCCACAAGGTGAGACACTATCCCTGCCCATGGGCTACTGCTCCAGGCCATAGCCTGGCAGAAAGGGAGGTTGTGTCTATGTGAGGAGGGCATCAGAGACAGAAAATTTTCCCTCCCCTTACCCACCAGGAGGTATGTGAGTCAGCAGAGGACACCGTCTTGGACCTTGTGGACTACTGTCACCGCAAACTGACTCTGTTGGTGGCCCAGAGTGGCCGTGGTAGCCTCTCTGAGAAGGAGGGGTCCCAGGACAGCACCCCTATGCAGGTGGGTTGAGGTTCCCTCGGGTTGGCAAGGACTAGATCCAGGTTCTCCAAGGCCTGTGCAGGCCAGGGGTGGCCCAGATTGAACAATGTGTAGCCTCCTAGGAGCTGCAGAAGCAGGCAGAGCTGATGGAATTTGAGATTGCACTGAAGGCCCTCTCGGTACTGCGCTACATCACGGACTGTGTGGACAGGTGGGCAGCCCTACTGGGCCTGGGGCCTACAGTGGAGGGCTGGAAGACTGGCCTGTAGCCTGCCTCTGCTCACCTCCCTCTTGGCACCCCGGTCTGTAGCCTTTCCCTGAGCACTTTGAGCCGCATGCTCAGCACCCACAACCTGCCCTGTCTTCTGGTGGAACTGCTGGAGCACAGTCCCTGGAGCCGGAGGGAAGGAGGTAAGGTCCTCTCCTATGCAACTAAGCCCCAGCCCACTGCTTCTAGGACATTCTTCGGGATTGATGGGGGTGGGCAGCTTGCACACACGCAGACAAACCCTTTCCCCCAGCCCTCAGAGGGTACCAGGATACCTCACCCAAGGTGGGCCTAGGCCTTGGCTCTGCAGCAGGTAAAGTCCATGTGTCCACTACTGAGGACTCACCCTGCTCTGGGGCCAGCACCATTGCAGCCTGGGCAAGTCGTGTGGCCCAAGTTCTCCCACCATGCCCAGGCAGTGGTCAGTCCCCCAACCCACATAGCTGGGTCACTCAAAGAAAATGCAATGCCTGCACCCAGTGTGCTGCTTCCTCTCCCTAGGCAGGCTGCAGCAATTTGAGGGTGGCCGTTGGCAGACAGTGGCCCCTTCAGAGCAGCAAAAGCTGAGCAAGTTGGACGGGCAAGTGTGGATCGCCCTGTACAACCTGCTGCTAAGCCCTCAGGCCCGGGACCGCTACTGCCTCACAAGCTTTGCCAAGGGACAGCTGCTCAAGGTGGGGAGCTACCCCCACATGAGTCCCTACAGCCCCAGCGCTGCTGTACCCCATCCTACCCCCACTGCATCCCTGCTATTTATCTTTGATCACCCACCTCAACCTCAGTCCTCGGGTCTCAGGTAATGCAGCAGCGAGTGGGACATGGGCCCCACAGACACCCTCAGCCCAGCCCAGGCTCTCCCTTTTCCTTGGCCCTCTGGCCAGCACCTGATTCAAACTGGCGCCCACTGGACATCCTTGCAGCTTCGGGCCTTCCTCACAGACACATTACTCGACCAGCTGCCCAATCTGGCAGACCTGCAGGGTTTCTTGGCCCACCTGGCCCTAGCCGAAACCCAGCCCCCTAAGAAGGACCTGGTGTTGGAACAGGTAGGCACTGGAAGCTTAGTTGCTCAGGACCACTGTCCACTTTGCCAGCTCCTTCCTGCCACTCTCCACTTCTCTCCCCTAGATCCCAGAAATCTGGGAGCGGCTGGAGCAAGAGAACAGAGGCAAGTGGCAGGCTATTGCCAAGCATCAGCTTCGGCATGTGTTCAGCCCCTCGGAGCAGGACCTGCGGCTGCAGGCACGAAGGTAAGACCTGCTGAACTGCCAGAAGGGGTGGATGGGATGCAGGAGGCATGGAGGTGGGCAGGGTGCCACCACCTGCCAGGCTCATTCAGGCCTTCCTGACCCTCCTCCAGGTGGGCTGAGACCTACAGGCTGGATGTGCTAGAGGCAGTGGCTCCAGAGCGGCCCCGCTGTGCCCACTGTAGTGCAGAGGCCTCCAAGCGCTGCTCTCGATGCCAGAATGAGTGGTATTGCTGCAGGTGAGCATACCCTAGGACCTTGCACCCCTAAGCCCCACTTCCAGATTCCCCTACATACACTGCTATCCTCACAAGCCCACCTGCCTGCAGAGATTGCCAAGTCAAGCACTGGGAGAAGCATGGAAAGGCTTGTGTCCTGGCAGCCCAGGGAGACAGAGTGAAATGAGAGCTGCAGTTGCTGAGAACCGACCACCCCTGCCAAGGGAACCCACCCAGAATGTACCCCTGAACCCCAGGATTTCAGTCCAGGCTCTGCCAGTGCCTCAGATTCCCCTGGTGGTGAGCAAAGCAGGAGGGTAGAGCTGCTGACCTATCCCCTTCTCCCCTCCCCAAGCGAAGGCTTTCGACTTCCTGCCCCACCCGGTGGGTAGGCGGAGGATGCTGCCTCAGCAAACAGGCGCAGAAGGGCAAGGGCCGGATGCGGGGACCCTCTTCCTCTAGCACAGTAAAGCTGGCCTTCAGAAACACGCACATCTCTATGTGGCGCTTTGCGGTCACTGTTCACCGTCGCCTCTGTCGTCGGGGGTCGGGGAGGGCATGAAGGAGGTGGGGGAAAGCAGGGCAGGGGCTCTGCCACAGCGCCCCCAACCCCTGCCCCGCTTTGCCTTCGAGCCCACACAGTCCTCGCACCCAAGTTTCCATTGCGTCGCTCTCAGCTCCTTCCCGCCGCCCCTGCCTGGACCCTGGGGGCGGCGCTGAAGTCCGGCCCGCCCTGCGGCCCCGCCCGCCTCGCGCTTGCTAGTGCCCAGAGCCCGCCGAAGCCCAACAGGGCCATGTCGGCGGAGCCTGAGCTCATTGAGCTGCGGGAGCTGGCACCCACTGGGCGCGCCAGCCCGGGCCGCACCCGGCTGGAGCGTGCCAACGCGCTGCGCATCGCGCCGGGCACCGTGCACAATCCAGCACGGCAGCTGGTCCCCGGTCGCGGCCACCGCTTCCAGCCCGCGGGGCCTGCCACGCACACGTGGTGCGACCTGTGCGGCGACTTCATCTGGGGCGTCGTGCGCAAGAGCCTGCAGTGCGCGCGTGAGTAGCAGCCCCGCGCCGGCGAGAGTGGAACAGGCAGCCAAGGGGCAGCGCTGTTTCTGGGGCCAAGTCGTGGCGGAGGGGTTGGCTGGGAGAGTTCCTGAGAACTAGGTGCGTTACTTTTGCCCCTTCTCGCAAGAGTGCAGGAAGATGCTTTATCCTTTGCTGTGCTGTATCCGAGGCTGGGGCGCAGTTGGGCAGAGGTGGTTGCCTGTGTTTTAACAGGGTGCTGATTTCAAGCTTCTTTAAAGTGCCTCGGCCCTTCTTGAGAAAGGCTTTGTGCCTACTGTCCCTTGTGCCCATATTCCCAAGTCTGCCTCTTCCCAAAGACTCATTCCACTGTATCCCCCCTCCAGAATCCCTGGGATGAAGGGAAGTTACCCACCTATGGCAGGGGGCCTGGAAAAAGTTAGAACTTTGGGTGACCCCCTGCAAGCAGAAATTTTGTTGAATCTTTATTTAGCAAACACCTATTTCGGGCCCAGTAAACCAGGTGCTAAAACACGGAACACAGCCATGTGGTCCTTCTGCCCACCCTGGGAATCACCAGCAAGCAGAGGTTGCTCTTCCACTGGCTATACACCAGCCAGAATCACCTGGGGCACTTCTACAACCCTCCAACCCCCTTCCTTATGCCTAGATCCTACCTCAGACCTGTTGAATCAATTGCTGGGAGTGGACCCTAGGCACCAGTAATGTTTTTAAAACTCCCCAAATCATTCTAATGTGCAGTCTAGGTTGACAATCACTGCTCTGGCCCATTTAGGAACTTAAAGAAGGTATATCCCAGGCCTGTGTATGAATGGAGATCCTCTCCACAGGAGTAACTCACAAATTCAGCTGAGGGGAGCACAGGAGTTGTGATAGAACATGAAGAATGAGCAAGGGTTAAGATATTGCAGTGTTCCCAAGGAGAAATAAAGTAGCCATGGAGATGAGGAACAGGACAACCTAGGTGTGTATCAGAGGTAGAGACAGGAGGAATGAAGGATGAGTTTGGGTTTTTGTCTCAAACATCTAGGAGAATAATGGCAATTTTTGCTGCAATAAGGAACTCTGGCAAGGATAGGGGTAAGGTGGAAAAGTGAGTTAAATTTTGGCCATGTTCACTTGAAATGTCTTAGACAATCAAGTGAAGTTACTGGCACATAGGATTTGATCTGGGAAGTCGGTGCTTGAGCCATGGATCTGATGCAGGCGAGCATGGACAGAACACGGCAGTGATCAGGACTGAGTCCCAGGCATCACCATTAGATCTGGAAGTTGAGGCAAAACCAGCAAAGGAGCTGATCAGGAACTGCAGGGGAGTGGGAGGAAAACTAGGAGATCATGTCCCCTGAGAGCCAAGGGGAGTAAGCATCAAACCATGGTGAGGAAGTGAGAGTGGAGAATGGAACACTAGATACCATTCAACAGTACACAGATTTCCGAGGACCCTTACCAGGGCAGTTTCCTGGAGGGAGGGACAAGCCTGTCTGCAGTGGGTAGAGGAGAGAGTGAAGGCAAAGAAGAGTGTATATAGACTAGTGTTTTGTTCCGAAGGGAGCAGAGACAGATGTCAATTAGAGGGGACCATGGATTAAGAGCTTTTGGTTTCTCCTTCAAGTAAATGAGTTCAGGGAGCAGTTGACAATATGGAAGGGGGAAGCTCTGCGCGAGGCGCTAAAGATCCAACTGCTGGCCAGGCCCGGTGGCTCAGGTCTGTAATCTTAGCACTTTGGGAGGCCAAGGCAGGAGGATCGCTTGAGCACAGGAGTTTGAGGTTGCAGTGAGCCATGATGACGGCATTGTACTCTATCCCTGTCATTAGAGTGAGACCCTGTCTTAAAAAAAGAAAAAAATCCAACTGTTGAGCAGGCCTACATCCCTAATTGCCTGAGGCCTTCCAACCAGTTTCCAGACGCCAGGGGACCAACACTAGAGCCATAACTCGGCCAGAGATAGGCCGATCATGCAGAGCCAGGCGGGCAACGGCCCTCAATCCCGCGCTTCCCTTCAATCCCCGGGACGCTTCCCCGAGCTGGGGCCCCTCCGCCTCACGACCCGGCCTCTCTGCAGACTGCAAGTTCACCTGCCACTACCGTTGCCGTGCGCTCGTCTGCCTGGACTGCTGCGGGCCCCGGGACCTGTGGGAACCCGCCCTGGAGCGGGACACGAACGTGGTGAGCAAGAGGGCGGGGGCCGACGGGCGGGGCGAGGACGGGCGGGTGCTGCACGCAATGAGCGTTTTAGGAGCCGATTTCCCGGCAGCAGAGGAGTGGCTAATTCTGCGGGTAGGCTCGGAAAGGTACCCGGTGACCTGGCTGCGCGAAGACCCCAAAGTCCCCAAGGGTACCACTGCGGGAGTTTGCCCCAGCTCCGCGGACGAGCACTTTCCGAACCACCCTACTTCCGGTCCTACGGCAATGTTGGCGCACTTGCGCATGCGCTCTGACACATTCCGGATGGGAGGTGGGGCCTGCCTGTCGGAGCTGAGTCTAGCTGCCTGGGAGATGAGGTCATTCCTGGATGCGAAGCGGGTGTGTCCCCGCCCCTCGACGTTCCTCCTCCAATGAGACAAGAGCTGGATCCTGGCTGTCTACGTTTCAGTCCTAACGGTTGCGGCGCGGCGCAGGCTCCAGCGCACGCGCATACTGACACACGCATACACACGCGCGCGCGCGCCCGGGGCGGTGGTTGGAGGCTACCGACGCACCGGACAGGGGCATCGGGCGGGCGCTGCGATGGGTGAGGCGGAGACGCCTTCTTTCGAGATGACCTGGAGCAGCACGACAAGCAGTGGCTACTGTAGCCAAGAGGACTCGGACTCGGAGCTCGAGCAGTACTTCACGGCGCGTACCTCGCTGGTGCGCAGGCCGCGCCGGGACCAGGTGGGAGCCAGGGGTTGCCGGAGGTGGGCGGGGGGCGATCGCAGGACCCCGCCCCTCCCTGGCAAGTTGCGGTGTCGAGAGTTGGTGAACAACACCACCCTGCGGTCAATGTGGCTCCCTGCCGGTCCCGGCCGAGAGCTGGACCGCGGAACCGTGTGTAAAACTCCTATTCCAGCGCCTCGGTACTGAGTCCCGAAATCTCCTTGCTCTCCCTGTTACAGACCGACCGGTTGAACCAGGGGAAGCAGCTTTGTACCTTGTGGTAGACCTGAGACAGGAATTATCCTCCTATGACTAAAGCCAAGTGAGCAGTCTGGACTAGCACCTCGATTTCCGCGTTGGGACGCTCCCACTCCCTCCCTGGGAAAACTAGAGGAGGAAGTGGAGGGGGAGTAGTTCTTGCCAGGAATTGCAAGTATGTTTAGGACAGAGAGGCTAAGGGAGATCCTGCCCCTGTATATGCACTCTTGGATGGATCCAGCTAAGTCCCCACCTCTTGCCAGTCGTGGCCTGTCGCTAGCTGCTGGGATATGGAGGATTTTAATCTCCCCTCTAGGGTGGACCTGGAGAAAGGGGATTTGGGAATGGATAGGAAGGAAGCTTTGAGGTCGTAAGCATTCAGGAGCACTTTACCCATAGGACAGGAGAGGAAGGATAGATTGTAAAATGCACTGCGAAGGGTGGAAAGAGATCAGGGTTACTAATCCAGTACTATAAAGTGTGGTGCCAGGGCATCAGGTAAGAGGGATAGGAACTGTGAAGATCAGAATACCTGGCAGCAAGGGGGCAGAATTCCTTATTTGAGCCAAGAAAATGGAGTTGGGGATGATGCTTTACATGAAATTTTACAAAATTTTTTACAAAAGGGGTGGCACTTAGCACCCCATTATCTCAACCCAAAGCGTGGGTGCAAGGTTAGAGTGTGGACCCCTGGGATTGTCTCCCTGCGACTCAGGCCTGAGCCATTGTTTTTCCATTGTAGAAAGGTGGGGAAACCACAAGATAACTAACCAACTGAAAAGGAGGCTGAGAAGTCCCAAGTCGTATGTAAAATTAAACCACTGGCAGTGATAGAGTGGATTGTGGTTCCCTATGGTGCAGGAGAAGGGAAATTCCATGGTCTTGCTGTGCATCCTTCTGGGACAGCTGTTGGAATCCTCTTCCTGTAGGCAGCTCTGGAAACAGAAAAAGTAACTCCTTCCTCCTCTAGAATCCTGACAGGATACCTCAGCGCCTCCAGTCCAAGTCCCTTGGTTTACGAGTGAAGATGCTAAGGGAGGTTCACCCAGAGAAAGGAAGGGGCTAGAACTAAGGAGGTCACTGCATCTGCGTCCAGGGCTCCTGGATAATCCAGGAAGGGAAGAGGCACAAGTTTTCTCATTCCCAGGTAGAAGCTGAAAGCCCACCCGAGGGATAAGTTAGCACCATCTGTATGCCCTCCTGTTCTATAAACAGAATGCTCTTCTTTCTTGCTCTGGCACTAGACTTTGCCAAGCATTCTTCCTGTCCCTAGCACCCCTCCCATCTGGGTACTTCCTCCCATTGGGGCACTCCTTCCTGTCCCAAGCCCTTTCCCTGGGCCTAAACAAACAACATGTGCCCTTTATTCCCAGCCTCCAGCCCTCATTTTGCTCCCAGGTCCCTCATTTTCCAGGGCCCACTCCATTTGTTCTTACTGGCCTAAACAGCATTGTCCCCAACAAGGTTTTACTCCTCAATGCTCTTCTTCATCCAGGAGACCTTTGAAAACTTGGAGAAGCAAATGAACTTTAGTTCCCACCCTCCCCCCAGTACCTTTTTCCTATAAGGCTCTGACCTCAGTTCTCAGCCCCATGTACTTGATGGCTGCTGAATAGCAGCAATTCTGGGTGAGGAGAATACTGCTGAAAGCCTGTGGGCTCCACCCTGCTCTCTCATCTTCTCCATTCATCCCCATCAAATGGTTTAAGCAGCTTAGAGGGCTCCAAAGCAGCAGTGGGGGAGAACTCTGGCTGTCCTGGGCTCAGAGATGAGCACAGGATCATTCTACAGGAAACCTTCTTGTGGGAATTCCCCCGGGACAAGGCATTGGTTAGTGGTGATCTCAGCTGTGTCTGAGACACCCCCATTCCAACTAGGGCCTATCTGATGTCAACACAGTGGGGCCAAGGGAGTTTGGGAGAAGAAAGTTCAAGAGCCTGGCTGTCCTGGCCCACACTCCACCCTTCTGGCAGGAATCCAGTCCTTGAAGGAGGTGGGGACTGAGTGATAGAGGTAAAATCTTTGGGTTTACTCTCTAGACAGCAGGGGGAGGCGCAGAAGCCCACCTGCTTGGCACTCGTGAGACAAGCTCTAACAGGAAGCTGTCTGTGCACCTTTGGCAGATTGGAGCCTGGCCTGACTCTGCCCTTTGTGCAGCTTGAGTCAAGGTTAAACGTCATGTCACAGTTATCCTGAAACACTGGCCCCAAGTACTCCACCAAAGGGTGTTGACATTGTAGAGGTTACCCTTCCTCTCTTGCCCATTGGTAGCTGAACTACTGATGTGTACCAGTCCCCCCATCTCCCACCTTGTAGTGGATCATGGCCCTGTGCTGACACAGAGTGGAAAAATAGGCTGCCTTCTCTAGGAGAAACCCTAATACCAGCCCAACTAGAATCTGGGGATCAGGCTATGTGGTCGAAATATGGTTTTACTTTAAACAAGAGTCTCTCCTCAGAGTCCGTCATCTTTTCCTGGCCTGTGGCCATGTATCTTCAGTTGCCCCTGGTCTGCGGTATTCTTAGGACTACATCCAGTGCTGAGGTGGCCCTAGACAGGCAGCAGAGAAAAGCCAAATGATTCTGACTTTGCCATCTCCATCCATAGTGTGCAGAATCAGGAGCAGTGACTGGTTCAGGGCACGCACCTGCTGGGCAGCTATATACATCAGTCACAGGGGGCCAAAGACAGTTGGTTTCCAAAAGCTGCCCCGGAGGCCATTTTTCAGAGAAGCCCGGGGTTCCTTAAGGGCCCTGTGTCCATGATGGCCCATCTTTCAGGACGAGCCTGTGGAGTGGGAGACACCTGACCTTTCCCAGGCTGACACTGAGCAGAAGATCAAGGAGTACAATGGCCAGATCAACAGCAACCTCTTCATGAGCCTGGTGAGTTGACTGCTCAGGAAGGGGTTGTGGGGGGAGAAGCAGGATGCCAGGTCTGTGCCTGATGCTCAGAGAGTCACAGGTAAGATATTCTTGGGTGGCCCCAAGCAGCAATTTATGCATACCCAACTAGCTCCAAGTGGACTAATGGTACCCTAGTCTGTTTCATCTCACCTGGAACCTACCATCATGGTTTGGTTTCTCTTTCTCTTTAGAACAAGGATGGCTCCTACACAGGCTTCATCAAGGTTCAGCTGAAGCTGGTACGGCCTGTCTCAGTGCCCTCCAGCAAGAAGCCACCCTCCTTGCAGGATGCTCGGCGGGGCCCAGGGCGGGGCACAACTGCAAGGCGCCGCACCTCCTTCTACCTGCCCAAGGATGCTGTCAAACACCTGCATGTGCTGTCACGAACACGGGCACGTGAGGTCATCGAGGCCCTGCTGCGCAAGTTCTTGGTGGTAGATGACCCCCGCAAGTTTGCACTCTTTGAGCGGGCTGAGCGTCACGGCCAAGGTTGGCTTCCCACCCCACACCTGTGTGAGTTATATATGTATGCCTCTGTGCATGCAGGGGCTGAGGTGGCTGGGCCTGTCTCTAATCATACACCCCCCCCACCTGGCCCTTAGTGTACTTACGGAAACTGTCAGATGACGAGCAGCCCCTGCGCCTGCGGCTCCTTGCAGGGCCCAGCGAGAAGGCCCTGAGCTTCGTCCTGAAGGAAAATGACTCTGGGGAGGTGAATGTGAGTACACAGGCCTTCTTAGTTTCTCAGTTGTCACTGGACAGGGCTGATGGGCTGTAGCTACAGTGAGGCTTGGAGAAAGAACTGGGCTGGAGGATGAGCCCTGCAAAGCTCCACCCACAGTGTATAGGCTTTGTAACTAAAGTGAAGGCTTCCAGGCCAAAGCCTGGGCCCTGTCCCCAGAACCAGGAAGTCTTGGTGCTTTGCTCTTTCCTGATATGGAAAAATCCTCTGGAGATTCAGGAGTGTATCTGATGACCTGGTGACCCCAGACCAGATCAAAGCCATAAGTGGGCCCGTGACAGCATGGAGGCCCTCCTTTAGGCATTAAGATTTTTTACCTGGAAGCTTTCTGGCTCCAACATATTAGGCTTGTGCAATTGGATTAGACTCAGAATGTGGGCATAACCTGTCCACAGGAGTTGGGGAACATCTAATTTGGTTGTCTCTCAGTGAGGTGACTATTTTATAGGGCCTATCGTCTATACAGGCTACTGTCGGATCCTAGCACAAACTACTCAAGCAAGAGCCTGATAGCAGAAAGTCCAGTGGAAGCATGTATGACTATGACATGCTGGTCTTCTCTGGTCTGAGGGAGGGTCTGTTGGCTTGGCCATCCCTGATGCAGCCTGTGTATTCCCCCATGCCCCCTTTGCAGTGGGACGCCTTTAGCATGCCTGAATTACACAACTTCCTGCGTATCCTGCAGCGGGAGGAGGAGGAGCACCTCCGCCAGATCCTGCAAAAGTACTCCTATTGCCGCCAGAAGATCCAAGAGGCTCTGCATGCATGTCCCCTGGGGTGACCTCTTGTACCCCTAGGTGGAAGGAGGAGAGTAGGCATTGCCAAAAGCGTGCCGTGTGAGTGTGACAGGGCCCATGGGGCCTGAGGCATGAGTGTGCGTGGAGGCCCTCCTCTGCTGGGGAACAAGCCCAGAGAACAGCGAAGGAGCTGGGCCCCTGTGTCCACCAGTGGGTGTAGCAGAACATAGCTCTGCCCCCTTCTGCCCCTCATGTTCTGGGTCATGGTGGGCTGGGGCTGCCCTGGGAAGCTGCTGCAGGCTTGCAGCAGGGGTAGAGCAGACAGAAGTCTCCTTAATTTGTGTTCTCAGATATGAGAATCTTGGAGACTCTACAAACAGAAGTGTAGTGTTTGCGGGGTGAGGGCCCACATCTATGGGGAAAGAAAGGTATGTTTTGGGTCTGGGGTGGGGTCTCAGGGTAACCCTATCAGAGCCAAGGGTGGGTGCTCAGAATAAGACAGGCATCAAGGAAGAGTCTTGGTTTCCCTTTACAGTGCCCTCTGACTCCTCATGCTCCCTGAGGTCAGTGAGTGCTGGCTTACAGTGCAGCAACAGTGCCTCAATGTCTCCTGCAAGGAGGATGTCCCTGGGCCAGGGTCTGTGTGAGTGTGGGTACCGGTCCAGATCAGTCAAAGCCAGGGTCCCTCCCTTGGATATTTTTCATGACGTGTGCGAATGTACGTAATGTTTTGTGGCCTTAGCCGAATGCCTCCTGTGGGGAAAAGGGTAGGGGTGCAGTCATCATCAGGGCCTGGGGCCTGAGAAAATTGGCTGAATAAAGATTTAATAATCCTCTGCTTCTGGACTCTTTTTATCATGGGCCCACAGCTGCAGTTGCCCCTCATGCCAGTGGCTGCCAAGGATGATGAACAGGCTCACAGGGGATTCTTTGCAAAGTCACCATGGGACCAATTTGTGAAGATGTAGTATGCATTATGTACTCAGTCATCACTCAGGTTGTGGTGGGGGCAAGAAGAGCTTGCAGCTAGAGCTTAGGGAAACCATTCCCTCAACACACACACCAAGTTCTGGGAGAAGCCGTGGCAGGACCCCTTCGCCAAATACTTAATGACCTGCTACTGTGGACCAGACACTGCTCGTGGCACCGAGGGCATAGCTGTTAACATTTATTGCTTTGATGAAACATGCATTCTGGTGGGTTTGGAAGGAGCACTGAATTTGAAGTTCTTAAGTCCTGAGTGTCGCTATATGACATTTGGCCAGTTCCTTAATTTTCTTGAACCTTGGTTTCTTAACATGAGACGGTGGCAATCGCAAAAACACGGTTGTGAAAAGAAGGCAGTTGGGTATCCTGCGGCCTGGCCTGGATCAGGCCTTGAAATGCTGGTTTGGGGACTGGTGGTTGAGTAGGCCCACTAGGCCTTAGCTCTGGGGGTTGAGGACGTCGAATCCGCCATATACACGGAAGAGACCAGAAGGACACAAGGCCACCGCTTTCTAGGGTGGCAGCTGTCCCAGCAGGGGAGAGCGTGGCCTCCTGGTACTTGAGGGGGGGGGGGAGGTCTCGCAACGCATGCTGGGATACCCAGCGTCGGGTGGCCATTGGCCCCGACTCCAGGACTGACGAGAGCATCAACCAGTCAGAGGGGGTAGCGTGCGGAAGCGGAAGTGAGGTTTCCGTGGAGACAGCCGAGCCTGCGGAAGGCGGCGGCGGCGGCGGCGGATACACCTGCGAGCGGAGGCTGGGGTAGGGGATGGTGGTGCCCACTGTGCTGTGAGAGTCGAGCGGCAGCGGGGCCCGCCATGCGCCGGCGGCCGTGACATGGGTGCCAGCGGCTCCAAAGCTCGGGGCCTGTGGCCCTTCGCCTCGGCGGCGGGGGGCGGCAGCCCAGAGGCGGCGGGCGCTGAGCAAGCTTTGGTGCGGCCTCGAGGCCGAGCCGTGCCCCCCTTCGTATTCACGCGCCGCGGGTAAGGGCGTGGGTTCTGCCCCGGGGAAGAGTAGCGGGTGGTCAGGCGCCCCGCGCCACGGGGAACTTTTACGGCTGTACCCCCTTACTCCTGAGCCAGCACAACTCCCGTATTTTGGGTCCCCATTGGAGCAAGAGGTAGGGAAAGCCGGGGCAGTAGACTTCTGGCTTTCTGGCCACGCTGAAGGTCTCCCTAGGGAACAGTGAGCCTGAGGCTTGTCCCTGAGCAAGGCTTCTGCACGGTAAAGTTAAGATAGGGCCTCCATGACACCTCAGGAGCTCTTCCTTTCATCTCTTTTGGCTCAGCCTGCAAATTGAAGGCTCCTAGCCTCTCCTTCTCCCAGTTCTTCCAAGGGGTTAATGACCCTCGGTTTAGGCTGCTTCCCTTCCCGACAGTGGTAGAGTTGGACCTATGAGGGTAGTGGCTGGGAAAGCAGGGCTGAGTCCCAGTGTTGGGGGTCAGGGTGAGAAAAAGACCCTCATCTAGTTAGTTATATTCTCCAGATCTGGAATGCTGACCTACACCCCTTTTTCCCCCAGGGGCCTAGACAAGAATACCAGATTAACCTGGCCCTAGTGGGCTTCTGGGGACAGCATTCTTCATGGTGGAGATTTGGCTGTAGATACCAGGAAGACCCAACAGTGGCAATTTGCACCAGCCACTTGTGGGGAATACATCTTGCCTCCCTTTAGGCTCTTTCCCAGCAGAGGTATCTGCTATTTCAGTCTTTGGAACTGGGACCAGCAGTGTCTTCTGGAGTAAGACCAACATACAGCCACCACCCTGTCCACTCTAGAAGTCCTGGGTGAAGGCAAGAGCCTGATATTGAAATGGCTGCTCATGCTGAGAAAACCAGTGATGAGAACTGGCCTTGGTTGCCTGGGTAGTGTGCTCTGGGTGGCCCCTCTCCTTAGGCATCTGACATAGTAGCATTTGCCATTACCCCACTCCCCACTTTCTTTTAGTAGACCTCAAACGCCAGGCAAAGGATTCTCCAGACATATTATCCTCTCTTCTTCCCACCAAGATTGTTTCTCCCCACTTAGGGTTGGGCACACTTCCCTGTGGTCTGTGGCATTTGCCATGACCAGTATGGGGCTCCAGCCCAGCCTGTTCCCCTCTCCCTCTGCACAGCTCCATGTTCTATGACGAGGATGGGGATCTGGCTCACGAGTTCTATGAGGAGACAATCATCACCAAGAACGGGCAGAAGCGGGCCAAGCTGAGGCGGGTGCATAAGAATCTGATTCCTCAGGTGAGGGGCTGCGCAGTGGTCACAGAGCCTATATCAAATATACGGAGGTAGACCCAGGTGGGATCTGTTGTCATGGTGGGGGATCTTGCGGGAGGAGCTGGGAGGAACAGGAAGGCTTCCTGGAGTAGAGGCCCTGAGCTGACCTTCACTAGCCTCTGTTTCCATGGCAGGGCATCGTGAAGCTGGATCCCCCCCGCATCCACGTGGATTTCCCTGTGATCCTCTATGAGGTGTGAGCCTGGGAGGTGGCAGACACAAGCACCCCCTGCCCCAGCAAGAAACACCCGGGGCTCAAGGTGTGGCTTCCATTGAGGAGCCCAGGCTGGGGCCACAACCCAGAATAAACTCCATTGGCCCAGAACCTTCAGCTGTGAGCGGGATCAGTCCCGTGATACTGGTTGGATGTTGGTTTCTATATGGACAAGAGGTGGTTAGTGGCTGGCAAAGGCTAATGGCAGACTTAGCAGCCCACTCTCCCCAGCCACCCCTGCAAGAAGCATGACAGGGCATATACCCATCAGGAATGCCTGGTTCCTGGTTCCTTGCCTGGCCTGCTTTCTTCCAAGCTTGCCTGGGGCCCAGCCCTGCTAGAGGCTACAGCACTTTACAAGCAAGGTCTGCCTTCTTGCAGCCCCTGGGCTATGGGGGCTGTACATAAATGGAAACTTCCTTTCCTTCACTTCCCTTTTATCCCCTAGTCAGAGCATTTCAGCCATTTGCTACCTCGATTCCTCCTGTGTTGGACAGAGGCTGGGGGCAGTGCCAGCCTGATTCTTCCCACTTACTTGCCATTTGTTCCCACTCTCAGGTGGATAGACAGACAGTTGGCTGGCTGCTGATAGGAGTGGAGACTAGTGTGGGAGGCTTCTCCCTCCACCGAGGGCTAGTAGGCTGATCCCCACTACAACTAGTTGATGCCCCCTCCGCCCAGTTGAGAGGGTACAAGCTGGGATCAGATGTGCTGTGGATGCTTGTGCCTATGGGGAGTTACTCCAACCCACTTATTCTGTCTAATCCCCCATGCCTTGCACCAACACCCCCCCACCAGTTGGGAAGGGACTGTCCACCACCTTGTGGTATGGGACTATACCCTAAGGCTGGTGCCAATAGCTATGAGTAGCCCACCACCCCTTCAGGATCAGTCAGGGGAAGTACTGGAGCTCATGGGTAGGGACAGAAAGGAGGGAAAAAACCATAAAAGGAATGCTTAAAATGTGAAGGTTTGTAAATAGTCTAGTCCATGATAATGTTTGGGCAGAATCTGATTACTATATAGAGATGACTTTTTTTTTTTTTAATACTGTGTAAGCTCTGTGCTTCTAGAGTGTGGGAAATGGCTTGGGGAAGGTGGTCCCCAGCCTAGGAAGACTGTTGTGTTATTTGTTCAGTTTCAATAAAATTATTTGTAGATCCTGCACCTGAGAGTGGCATCTTCTAGGGCTGTGACATCCATTGTCTAGGCTACCACCTGGGCTCAATAGGTAGGCCTGGGCCGAGGACTTTGATGGGTCTTCCATGGCCAGCAAGACCAAGGGTAAGCCTGAGCCCAGCTTGTAGCCATCCCAACTGTGGCCAGCAGGTGGCTGTGTGTTCACACAGAGGTTACAGCAAGCCCACTCAGAAGGGGGGAAGACACTCACTTGTCTATTATGTTCAGTGTGGTAGGGACCCCTGGAATCAGAAGGTCTTGGGATGCTTCACTAGGGACTGGCCCCACCTACTTGACCTAAGGTGAGAATGTGACCCCAGGTGGTTCTGTAATATCTGTCTTAGCCCCTGCATTGCCAACGGACCCCAAGTGAGGTCACCGTCTAAGGCCCAGCCGTAATGGATAGCAGCCAGATAGGTGTCACCAGGTCCTTGGCCTACTGCCAGGCTCTGCAGCCCAACTTACCCGCCTCCTCTGAGTCTTGCCTGTGGATACCACAGGAGAGTGAGCTCAGAGCTTCTGTTCTCAGTGTGCCTCCCCGCCCCATACTCCCTCTGCTCTCTGCTGCCCCTAGCTTCTCACCCGCATGGTGTCCCCTGTGGACATTCTGCCTGCACTTCTTGGGGCCTGCTATGAGGCAGATTCTCTGCCTTTGGCCATCAGCCCAATTCCTACTTAGGGAGTAGGGAGTTCAGGGACAGACTTCTGGGTCTAGAAGTTGGCCTGCCAGTCTTTCCAAGGCTTGAACTTGTTAAGTCCAGAGCAGGATCACCCTGTTCAGCCTGGACTTGAAGTTCTGTGGGATACCTCCCCATCCCCCCCACGAGATGCCAGGAATAAGGCCCCATCATCTTCCACTGTCCCTCCTACTGGTTGTTCAAGGCCCAGAACTCTCCCATACCAGATGGCATCCTATCACACCCCCACTGTCCCAGCCTAGGGGAACTCCCTGTGTTGGGCTTGCCCAGCTGACCCCAAAGCTGGAAACAATGGGGGTCAGGGCAGTACTTCCTCACTCCCTCCCGCTGGGTTGTGCTCACTTCCTTCCTGCTGGCTGCAGGAGGAAGTGTCCCTGCCCTGGGACAGTCTGGCCTGGCCTTTGTTTCCCCAGGAGTCCCCACCCTTGGAGCTTCTAAAGCCTCTGGCCCTTGTGAAGCCAGCATAGTGCTACAGGGACACTACACCTTCCCCTGCCGTGTCCTGGACTCCTTGGTCCTCAGGGCCAGACTCCACCCATCTTCCCCAGTCCACCACACAGCCTTCTGTTAGGAGAGAGGCCCCTAGGCATTGGGGAGGTGGGTCAGTGGGGTTTTGAGGGTAGGCAGATTTGTTCACACCTCTACAGAGGTCTGCTGGAACTCTGCTACAATCTCCCCTGGGGCCAGTCAAGTTATTAGCACTCCCTCCCACAGGAACACACCCCTTTCTTCACCCATGTTGTAAGGAGCCCCCTACCCTGTGCAGTGGACTCAGTGAAATCCACCCAGCAATGTCCTCCAGCAGGAGAGCATTCTGCAGAACCCTTTCAGCCCCCGTCTCACCTCCCCCCATCCCACAGTCACACTTATCAACACATTGTCCTCTCTGTCACATGGGATGCTTCTCTCGGAAAAAAATTGATTCAGTTCCTGAAAGTCCCCCTAACCCTCCCCCCCAGGGGCTGGTTCCCCTCTTTGGCACCTGCTGTGGGAGACCAACAGCTGAACCCCCCCAGGTAGTTTGACTCCCCAAAGCACTGCCACCTGGGCCCCTCTCAGACCCTACTATTATCCAGGATGAGCCCAACCCCAAGGGAAGGTTGGGACAAAGACGTTCTCCAGTGTTATGGAAGCTGTAGGCGTGGGGAAGACCGGCATCTGAGCCTGGGCCGGCAGTCTTCCTGTCACCTGGGGCAGCTGGTGGGGCCAGATCTTACTGGGAGGTAGGGGGGAAGGGTAAGAGGGCAGCCAGCCAGCAGGGCATACCGGAGGGAAACAGGGTCAAGGCCATCTCCTCCCCGCTCCCCCCTCCTGTTCCTGGCCCTTTCCTCTCTGAGGGGCAGCAGGAAGTGAGGAGAAAGGGCTGGAATGGGAGGCGGGAGCGGGTGGGAGGGAATGGGGTTTATCAAGTCCTCCGCGGGCTGCCCCACGGGCAGCAGCTGGCTTAAGTAGCCTGGCTGAAGAGGCTCACCCCAGGAAGGAGGGAGGCCGCCGACCTACAACTAGGCCGACGGACTCCCACACAGGTGAGCCCAGCGCAGACGGCTGGTCTGCACCCCCATAGCAAAGCTTGCAGCAGCGCACCCTCTCTCTCCTTCCAGGCGCCCGAGCGGGGAAGGGGCTGGCGGTGCAGTGGCGGGCCCTTTGGGGAGCTGAGTCCCGCACCAGGGAGTGGATCTAGGAAGAGCGAGGAGGTCTCGCACTGGGCTCGCCCGGGTCCAGCTCCAAGCCTGCTCTCCACCAGGAGGGGCTTGCGGGACGAAAGGGCTCAAGATACAGGATGGAGGCCCCGGGGAGCTCCTCCTTCTGACTTTCTCCTAGGTTCTGCCAGAAACTTTTCAAAGGGTGGTGGCCTCCTTGGAGCCGAGAGGGATCCCTGCGGGCTCCTAAAGGCCCCTCGGAGGCTGGGCAGAAGACAGGATCCCAGGGATTGGCCCGCCCCTGATGCAAGTCGGGGAAAGGAGGGCGCCCAACCCCCCAGGCTTCGCTGAACTTCCCTGCCTTCAGCCCCGCGGCCCAAGCCGCGACCTACAGCCTGAGTTGCCAGGACAACCACTGCCCGGGCTGAGTCCGGGGAGGGCTAAGAGGCGGTGCTTGGTCCCTTCCCCCTAGACGGGCAAGGGCGGGGCTTCCCTTCAGACCGCGGACCAGAGAAGTGGAACCCAGATTCGTAGGCAGAGGTGAATTACTGTCCGGGGAGGCCTGGGATCGGCTCAGGTCAAAGTCCCTTTTTCCACACAAAGGGACCCCTAGACTAGAGTCTACATTCGGGGGTGAGAGCCAGATCCAAGGCCTTGGAGTCCCACAGCACCTCCTTACGGTCAAGCGGAGGAAGGCCCACCTCCTTTAGTCCCTACCCGCCCCCACTGCCCGGTAGCTCAAGCTGTCCCTTTAAGAGGCTGGCGGCGCCGCGGAGCGAGGCGGACTGTACCACCGGCCTCGGGCCGTGGGGGGAAGATCTCAGGCTGATTGGCGCTAGCCGCTGAGACTCCAGCAGAAAGCCCTGTTCGGAGGGGCCTCGGGGCTCCAGATGGGTGGCCACGTTCCTCCGCAGAGGACCTGGGGATCCTCGAGCTCGAAACGCGGCACTGGGCACGAGAAAGGCGGGCACACCTTCCCGTCCCGGCCGCAATTCCTGCCCCGCGTCTACCTACGCTCAGGATTCTTAAAGGGCCCGCGGGCCTGGAGGCGGAGCCAGCAGAGGCGCCGAGCCGGGGCAGTGCTTGGGTGAACGGCCGAAGCGGGCTGGGCTGGGCCCGGGATGGCGGTGGCCCTGGCGCGGGTCTGGGTGGCGCCCCGCGCGAGGTGAGGGCGGGCGGTGCAGGCCTGGCGGCTCTCTCCCTGGGGCTGGGCTCTGAATCCCCAGAGGTGCTCCAGAGAGGCGGCCCAGCAACCCCACCCCCACCCGGCTCGGGTCCCACGTGCGGGGCGGGGGCGGGGTCCCGCACAAAGACCAAGAGGAGTGCTTTCTATCCCGGACCGGCCGGCTGAGGGGGGCGGGCGCGCGCATTCCCGATGGCGGTGGAGGGAAGGGCTGGAGCCGCTGTGGGAGGTCCGCTGCCTCTTTGTCCTCGCGAGGGACTCCAAACCTGGGAGAGTGTCAGCGCGCAAGACAAAGTCCTGACAGCCTCCCTCTTCTGCCGGGCTAGTGTTACACAGATACTAGCCCCATGGCTGTGTTCCTTCTAGCTTCTTAGCCTCTTCATGAGCTGTGTCCTGCCTTACCCAAATGCTCTATCGTTTCTCTGGATCAAGAGTTCTTCAAGGGGTACAGAGTCGGCCTCTGATTCAAGGCTGTCTGAAACCATGTACCGGATGGTAGGCAGGCACGTATGTGGCTCTGGCAATGGGTACATAGCCCAATTTATCCAATTCTCAGAGGGTCACAGACCTAACAGAGGTTAGGTTAACTGCTCCAGGAAGGACCCTATGCTCCTGACAGTACTACCCCAGTGTGTCTTTCTTGCCCTTCAGTGGCCTGTGGTCTCTCAAACCTATTACAGCCATGTGTGTTCTGAATAGCCATGGGTACTGTGCTCCACACGGCATGGGCTCTGGGAGCATAGATGGGCTTGAGATGGGCAACTCCAGGATTCTCTAGATTGATTTGTTCTTTCCCATCCTTCTTCTAGTTCCTGAGCTGGTGCCAGGCAGGTGACACTTCTGCAACCCCCAGCATGTGGGCAGGCCCAGGCCCCACTGCTGTACTGGCCCTGGTGCTGGCGGTGGCATGGGCTATGGAGCTCAAGCCCACAGCGCCACCCATCTTCACAGGCCGGCCCTTCGTGGTAGCATGGGATGTGCCCACACAGGACTGTGGCCCACGCCTCAAGGTGCCACTGGACCTGACTGCCTTTGATGTGCAGGCCTCACCTAATGAGGGTTTTGTGAACCAGAATATCACCATCTTCTATCGTGACCGTCTAGGCTTGTATCCACGCTTTGATTCAGCTGGGAGGTCTGTGCATGGTGGGGTGCCACAGAATGGCAGTCTCTGGGCACACCTGAAGATGCTGAAGAGACGTGTAGAGCACTACATTCGGACACAGGAGCCTGCGGGGCTGGCGGTCATTGACTGGGAGGACTGGCGGCCTGTGTGGGTGCGTAACTGGCAAGACAAGGATGTGTACCGCCGGTCATCACGCCAGCTGGTAGCCAGTCGCCACCCTGACTGGCCATCAGACCGAGTAGTCAAGCAGGCACAATATGAGTTTGAGTTCGCTGCACGGCAGTTCATGCTGGAGACACTACGCTATGTCAAAGCAGTTCGCCCCCAGCACCTCTGGGGCTTCTACCTCTTTCCCGACTGCTACAATCATGATTATGTGCAGAACTGGGAGAGCTACACAGGCCGCTGCCCTGATGTTGAGGTGGCCCGCAATGACCAGCTGGCCTGGCTGTGGGCAGAGAGCACAGCCCTCTTCCCCTCCGTCTACCTGGACGAGACGCTCGCTTCCTCTGCCCACGGCCGCAACTTTGTCAGCTTCCGTGTTCAAGAGGCCCTTCGCGTGGCTCACACCCACCATGCCAATCATGCACTCCCAGTCTATGTCTTCACCCGGCCCACCTATAGCCGCAGGCTCACTGGGCTTAGTGAGGTATGTGCCTCCCAGGGCCCTGCCTTTGTCCTCCTTCTGTGAGGAACCACTGCATATTCACATTACCAGGAGCCTACAGCCTCATAGTATTGGGTACTCCACATCCCCTCAAATCATTCTCTCTGTAACCTTGTGAAAGGGTGCCATGATTACCCCCATTTTGCAGATAAGAAAATTGAGGCATAGAGATGCTGAAAAGTTTGCTCAAAGCTTCCCAGCAAATCCAGGCAGAGGAGAGATTTGGTCCCTGCATTCTGACTTTGAAATCCATCCTGATAGATACATGCCCTAGACTCAAGTATGCCATTGGCTTGGAAAACTGAGGCCCAAAGTGGCAGGGAAAATGGTCTTAAACATTTAAAGAGAAGGTGAAACAGACAGATCCTCTATCTGGAGATGAAAAGCAGAGGGGGATCAGGCTGGGGGGTCAGCAGGTTGGAACAGACTTGGGCCTGCCAGCCCTGCCTGTTCTTCTCACCCTGAGATCTCAGTCTTCCCCTTTGACCATCCCTTCCCACACAGATGGACCTCATCTCTACCATTGGTGAGAGCGCAGCCCTGGGTGCGGCTGGCGTCATCCTCTGGGGCGACGCAGGGTATACCACAAGCACGGTAAGTGAGACCCACCCAACCTACTGGAACTGAGTCTACAGGGACAGACAGAAAGTTTGAGCCTTTGGCTACCAGCGTTGGGTGGGCAAACCTGGTCTGGCCCCTTTGTCTCTCACCCAAGGTGTCCCTAGTTCCAGGAGAGAAGAAGGACACCCCCACCCTGCTCCCAGGAAAGAAGAAATGCTATCCTGAAAGCTGTTGAGTTCCACCCTTCCCCATCTGCCCAGCTGGGCTCTGGTCTCTGCCCCCACCCCCTTCTCAGCAGGAGCAGACATTGTGAGGGTTCACTTGAGTATATAAATACATGCACTGTTAAAAAGGTACAGCTACCACAGTGGAGACACAAAGTTTCCAAATGGGCCTGTGGGCTGATGCAGCTGACCCTGACCTGTGATCCCTGGCTTCTGTCCCCAGGAGACCTGCCAGTATCTCAAGGATTACCTGACACGGCTGCTGGTCCCCTACATGGTCAATGTATCCTGGGCCACCCAGTATTGCAGCTGGGCCCAGTGCCATGGCCATGGGCGCTGTGTGCGCCGCAACCCCAACACCAATACCTTCCTGCACCTCAGCGCCAAGAGCTTCCGTCTAGTGCCCGGACACGCACCTGGTGAGCCCCAGCTGCGACCTGTCGGGGAGCTCAGCTGGGCTGACCTTGATCACCTGCAGACACACTTTCGCTGCCAGTGCTACTTGGGCTGGGGTGGCGAGCAATGCCAGTGGGACCGTAGGCGTGCAGCTGGAGGCGCCAGCGGGGCCTGGGCTGGATCCCACCTCGCCAGCCTGCTGGCTTCAACAGCCCTGGCCTTCATTTGTACCTTGTAGGGGTCTCTTGCCTGGCTGCCTGCCAAGCTGGCGTCTGTCACAAGGGCTCTCCTGGGCATATAGGAGCCCATAGAGGGTGGACAAACTCAAGTCCTGGTCTGGCCCCTGGGTTGCCCAGCAGGACATCTATATCAGCTCTCACCCCCCTGTTCTAAGGGGGAGGGGAAGTCCCCTGGGAGGTCCCTTCTCTCCTTGCCAGAGGGGAAGGAAGATACAGCTGGGCAGGGGAGGGCCTGACCCTACTCCCCTGCCCCTGGATAGTTTATTATTATTATTTTGGGGTCTCTTTTGTAAATTAAATATGAAACAACTGCTTCTGTGCTTGGACTTTCTGCATCTTGGCCAAGGCATGTAAGAGAGATTCCAGGATCTTCCATGAGGTTTGAGTTCAGCTCTGTCTCTGTGAAACCCTCTGCTAGGGACTTCCCATTTGTAAGATGTGTTCACAGGGCCCTGCCACTGGGAGTGGAGGGATCCACGTGCCATCCTAGCACCACGGACCTTGCTTCCTCCATATTGATTAGAAGGGAGTTGGCCCCAGCCTGGCATGAGGGACGGTGCTCATGTGCTTCTGCCACTTGCCTCTGTACCTGGAGCAAGGGGAAAGTGGATGTTTGACCTTCTCCTCTGCTCCCTGTTCCAGTAGACTCCATCCATGTACACCTCCCCTCATCAGGGTCACAGCCCTCCTTTCAGTCTGGTGATGGGGAGATGAGCAGGGGATTAGGATCTGAATCCTGAGGTTCAGTCCCTGTCACTCTGTAAAGATGCATGATGAGGCTGGGGGATGCATTCTGGGAGCAGGGGCATCCTCAAAGATCAGCTTTGTCCTGGCCAAGGGGAGAACACGGCTAGTCCCTGGCTGTCCCAGAGGACAGAAGGAGCAGCTGGAGTAGTCAGACCACTGCCTCTGATGGGAGTTAACTCAGCCCCTTCCTGTGGCCACCAGACCCACACTCTGGATGCCCCAGACAGTGATGACTCACCCACACAGCCCTGCCTTCAGGAAACTCTGGCTCTGGGGAGACCAACTCAAGAAACAATTGAATGATGAGGGGACATGTCCTGGAGGAGGTGCTTTCTACACTGAGTTTTGAAAGGTGAGGGGGCAGCTTGATGCTCAGGAACAAAGCCTAGGCAGAGGTCGGAGGAAGCTGGAACACGGCTGGTACATGGAGTTGGGGGCTGGGGTGTGATTTGGGGGCTGCTGCAGGCAGAGGCAGGAGGGGCAGTCCTAGAGCGGCACCAGGCATGTCTTTGCCTGATGGTGGTGACTGTTCCACCTGTTCAGTAAACACTGAGCACACACATGTGCCAGTGCTTGGCTGGGTGCTGGGGAACCACACCAACAAAGACCCCTGTCCTTGTGGGGATGACAAAAGTTGAGGGAGATGTACACTAGATGCATAGACCAAGTCAGATGCCATATGGAGGCGAGGGGATGGTGTGTTTAGGGAAGCAGAGCCTGGAGAAACAAACCCAGCCAAAGTGATGTCAACTCAGGTTGCAGAGAGATCCCTCCTTGGTCCCTCTGGCTGGTGATAGCAAAGAATGGAGAAGAGGGTGAGGTGGCAGCACCTGGAAGGTGATGTAAATTCACACAGTGGAGGAGGAGATGGACTTGGAAGTGGAGGGGCCATAGTTTCTCATGGCCATGGTGGGGAGAGGCCAGCCTGAAGAGAAGATTCAGTGTTGGCCAACAAGGCCATGAGGTGGTGGAGCAGAGAGGGGAGCAAGGAAGGAGTCGTGACCTGTCTCCCCCACACCTGTGACTTCTCACACCTGTGACCTCCCAACACATGGGTGATCCAGACCCACACAGCCGTGACCTTTCCCACATGATCCCTGTACATCTGAACCCCACTATGTGCAAAGCTGTGCTCTCCCCATGTGTGACCCCACACAGATGTTACTTTCTCCAAACATCTGTGACTCCTCCACAACTGTGACCTCCTTGCACAGCTGTGACCTGTACCCACCTAGCTGTGACCCCTCCGTACAAACCTATGTCCACCTCACACTACTTTCCCCAGGACCCTAGGGAATGTGCCAGACTATCGTGTGGGTTCTGAAGGTGGGTAGGGAGTAGCGGGGTGAGGTTATGGGGAGTGAGGTGCCTGAGATACCTGAGGCATGCACAGCCATAGAGCAGGCAGGGCTGGGCCATCAAGCTGGACAGACCCCCAAGCATATACACACACTACTCATGCCAGTCCAGCCAGACCCACCCTGCAGGATCAGGCCTGCAGGCAGGGCCCCTGTCGGGGGGGCCTGCAGGCACCCTCAGCTTCCTGCTGTTCCACCATTAGCGCTTCTCCCTTGCACCGAGGCAGCTGGAGAATAGGTTTCTCAGGGCACGAGGAGGTAGCATGGATCCTCAGTGTCCTCCTTTTCCCTCAGCCCTTGAGAGTTGTGCCAGGCTGTCTGGGCCTATGTGGGCATTACTCTGGGACCCTGCTTCCTGAACAGGATCAGCAGCCATCGCCTCTGTGGCTCAATCCTGTGCAAGGGTCTTGTGCTGATGTGCCCACAGTCCCTAGCATCCTGGGCCCTCCTTTCCCTCAGCCCTGCCAGCTTCATCCAAGCCAGCCTGGAGGACCAAGCCCAGGATGGTAGTGAACCGTGAGTGCTGCTGCTCCGGTGGCTACTGTGCTGGGGATTCAGTAGCTGAGGCTCAGACTTGGCTGCAGACCCGGGCAGCACTTCGCCCTGGGCAAGGACATGTGTTTCCTTCACCCCACCCTGGCAGGCAAGCCTGGGCCTGAGTACCAAGCAGGTCTCAATAACCAGCTTCTCGAGAGAAAAGGTTTGGGTACTAAAAGAGAAAAAGGAAAAAAATAACCAGCTTCTGAATCAGTGAACAAGTAAAGCCACAAATGAATGAACAAGCGTATGCTCACTGACAGACCCGTGCTCATACCCGTGGTCACACAGTCATGGGGTCTCATACACACCCAGTCCCAGGCACTGGGTCCCGTGCTCACACATACTCACCACTGGAATTTGTGCAGAGGCCCAGGTGGCCACTAACTGACGCTTCACAAAGACACAATCGCTGACCCAGCACATATACAAAGGATGATGACATAGTCCCGACTTCATGAACACAGAGCCTTTCAGAAGCAGGTCCCTAAAGCAGAGATGACTTACCCACTAAGCACAATAGGCACGGGGCCTAGGGCCACAATGCTTCTAGGGGCTAATAAAAATGTTTGAATTTTTTTTAATCAAAAGAAAAAATATAAATATATTAATAATATGTAATAGTGAACCCAGTCTGGATTATATTCTTTTTTTTTTTCTTTTTTTCTTTTTGAGACAGAGTCTCACTCTGTTGCCCGGGCTAGAGTGCCATGGAGTCAGCCTAGCTCACAGCAACCTCAAAGTCCTGGGCTCAAGCAATCGTCCTGCCTCAGCCTCCCGAGTAGCTGGAACTACAGGCATGTGCCACCATGCCCGGCTAATTTTTTACATATGTATATTTTTAGTTGTTCAGCTAATTTCTTTCTATTTTTTTAGTAGAGATGGTGTCTTGCTCTTGCTCAGGCTGGTCTGGAACTCCTGAGCTCAAACAATCCACGCGCCTTGGCCTCCCAGAGTGCTAGGATTACAGGCATGAGCCACCACGCCCAGCCTGGATTATATTCAACTTTATACCAACATAGTTGTAAAATATATTTTAAGATTTCTTGGCTGGGCGGGTGGCTCACGCCTATAATTCTAGCAGGAGGCTGAAGTGTGAGGATCACTTGAGGCCAGGAGTTCAAGACCAGCCTGAGCAAGAGCAAGACTCCATCTCTACAAAAACTAGAAAAATTAGCAGGGCGTGGTGGCATACTGCTGTAGTCCCAGCTACTCAGCAAGCTGAGGCGTGAGGATCACTTGAGCCTAGGAATTGGAGGTGCCAGTGAGCTGTGGATGCCACTGCATTCTAGCCTGAGGGACAGAGTGAGACTTTGTCTCAAAAAAAAAATTTTTCCTTTAAGGAGGAAGGGGTCCTCAAGGGCAAAAGTACCTAGGGCCCACCAATGTCATAATGCGGTCGTGTGAGGAAAGGACACTCCCTGAGTACACAGTCCTGAGGCAACCCAGACTCCAGTACCGTAAACAGGCTGCCCAGCTGGGTCTGCCACTGCCCACCCCCTCCAGCCCCAGTAAAGCCACAAAGCCCTGCCCTAGTGCTGAGTGGGAGGGGCCGCTGCTGGCCCAGCCTTACCACCCACCAACGTCCCTTTGCTAGGGATTCAGAGGTAGCCTTGCTGCCTGGCCTGGCCTGGCCTCCCAATCCAGGGCCCGCCCCTCGGCCCGCCCCTCGGCTGGGTGGGGTGACCCCCTACAAAAGCTCAGAGTTTCCAGCAGCAGCTTCCTCTGACAGTCTCTGGCGCGGCTGGGGTCACAGTTGAGGAACGGAATCCGGCCAGACCCTGCCTAGGCCCCCACCCTGGGGTCAGGAAACCCAGAAGATCAGGCGCTTCAGCCCTGAGGTCAGCAGGGGCAAGCGGGTAGACTGTTGGGTGTACAGGAGGGCCGGGCTGACCTGTCCTTAGTCACTGAGCATCTCTCCCTCCAATAGCTGGCCAGGATTTCTGGTGGAAGAGACAGGAAAGGCTCCCCCGTCATTTAGGTCAGCCTGTGGGCTGAAGGCCTGGCTCTCAGCCACTCTTCCCAGAACAGATGTCATGGCTTCAGTGGGCCCTGGGGAAGAGGGGTGGGCAAATTTAGGCCAGGGCAAAGCTTGTGGGAAGCAGACGGCAGAGGCCAGGCCGCTCAGATATACCCTCCAGTGGCTGTGATTTCCTCCATGTGTCTCCTCTGCCCCATTGCATCCCCGCACTCACCCCAGGTCAATATTTAACTGAAACCAGAGCAGGGATGATTAATGAGCAAGGATCAGAAAGTTCATGGCCTGCTCTCAGCTCTGCCTCCCTGGCCAGGTTTCCCTAGACCGGCTCCATACCATGGCAGCCCAGCTGTTTTGCATCTGCGCCCTCTTCCTGACATCACTTGTCATGGCCCAAGGCTCCAGGGGGCCCGTGGTACCCAACCAGCCCTTCACCACCGTCTGGAACGCAAACACCCAGTGGTGCCTGGAGAAGCATGGCGTGGATGTGGACGTCAGTGTCTTCGATGTACTAGTCAACCCTGGGCAGACCTTCCATGGCCCTGATGTGACACTTTTCTACAGCTCCCAGCTAGGCACCTACCCCTACTACACGCCTGCTGGAGAGCCTGTGTTTGGTGGCCTGCCCCAGAATGCCAGCCTGGATGCCCACCTGGCCCACACATTCCAGGACATCCTGGCTGCCATGCCTGCACCTGACTTCTCAGGGCTGGCAGTCATCGACTGGGAGGCATGGCGCCCAAGTTGGGCCTTCGACTGGGACACCAAAGACATTTACAGGCAGCGCTCAGAGGCACTGGTACAGGCACAGCATCCTGATTGGCCAGCTCCTTGGGTGCAGAAGGCAGCCCAGGAGCAGTTCCAGAGGGCTGCACAGGCCTGGATGGCAGGCACCCTCCAGTTGGGGTGGGCACTGCGTCCTCTTGGACTCTGGGGCTTCTATGGCTTCCCTGACTGCTACAACTGTGACTTTTCAAGCCCCAACTACACCGGCCAGTGCCCACCAGGCATCCGTGACCAGAATGACCAGCTAGGGTGGCTGTGGCGCCACAGCCATGCCCTCTATCCCAGCATCTACCTGCCTGCAGCACTGGAGGGCACAGGGAAGGCACAGATGTACGTGCGACACCGTGTGGGTGAGGCATTCCGTGTGGCTGTGGCTGCCAAGGACCCCAATCTGCCAGTGCTGCCCTATGCACAGATCTTCTACGACATGACGAACCACTTTCTGCCTCTGGTGAGTCTTCTTCTGTGACCCTGCCTGCCTCGTCAGCCTGCCTTGTCAGGTATTAGGTCCAGCAACCGAGGCCACCACAGCCGTGGGACACTTTAAACTCGGGACACTTTCATCCATTCATGCGCACATTGAGCATCTACTTTGTACCAAGTTCTGTGCTAGGCAGAGGGAATTCAGCATTTATTAGAAAGATATAGTTTGGGTACAGTGGCTCACAGCTGTAATCCCAGCACTTTGGGAGGCCAAGGCAGGAGGAGTGCTTGAGGCCAGGAGCTTGAGCCTGGGCAGCAGAGGACTCTGTCTCAAAAAAAAAAAAAAAAAAAAAAAATGCCGTCCCAGATAGACTAGAGGGAGCAAAGACAAGCTTGCCTTCTGGCCACCAGGGCCAGAGCAGCCCCAGGTGAAGGTTACAAATTATTTACCCCATTCAATGGTATAACAGCAATCTGCTGCAAGGCAGAGGGAGAGGGGGAGGGAGACCCCACAGAACTGTGCTTTCTTCTTCCCAGGAGGAGCTGGAGCACAGCCTGGGGGAAAGTGCGGCCCAGGGGGCAGCAGGAGTGGTGCTCTGGGTGAGCTGGGAAGATACAAGAACCAAGGTGAGCTTAGGCCTGAGGTGAGGGTGAGGGCGGGGGGCCACCAAGCTGACTGGGAAGACCCTGGCTCACCTTTTCTACCTCCAAAGTCCTGGCTGGCCAGCAGGTGAGCGCCTCAATGCCGTAGGTGAGCCTATGCATGGCTGTGGTGTCCCTGACATTCCCCCTCCCACCCAGGAATCGTGCCAGGCCATCAAGGAGTACGTGGACACCACACTGGGACCCTTCATCCTGAACGTGACCAGTGGGGCTCGTCTCTGCAGTCAAGCTCTGTGTTCCGGCCATGGCCGCTGTGCCCGCCGCCCCAGCCACCCTGAGGCCCTCCTCATGCTCAACCCTGCCAGTTTCTCCATCCAGCTCAAGCCCGGTGGTGGGCCACTGACCCTGCAGGGTGTCCTCTCACTTGAAGATCAGGTGCAGATGGCTTTGGAGTTTAAATGTCACTGCTACAGTGGCTGGCGGGGAGCATGGTGTGAGCAGCAGAGCATGTGGTGATTGGCCACACACTGGGTTGCACACATCAAGCACTAAATGCACTTTGGGCCTTGCCGCAGCTTTCTTAAATACAGGCACAGTCATCCAAGTCATGGTCACAGTCAGGGGTACACTCAGCCATCGTTGTGGGCATATGCCCTGCACACCCATGCATGCTTATAGACCCAGACAGCTGCATAAGGAGTTAGGACCACCAGCAGACACCATCTACTCCATGTCCACATGCATCTACTTGGCAGGGTCACAGACAATTCCTCCAGACTCACTGAGCCAGGCTTTGACTACAGCAATCACAAAAGCTGACATTCACTGAGCGCCTACTCTTTGCCAAGCCCTGTACTAAGCATTTTGAGTGGACTAACTCACTCAATCCTCACGAGGCTATATGAGGAAAGTGAGGCACCCACAGGGAGAGTAAGCACTTTACCCAAGGTTGCACAAGAAGAGGGAGAAGCTGAGATTCAAACCCAGGCTGCTGGCTCCAGAGGTAGAGCCCTTGTGCTCATACTGGGTGTTGATAATAACCAGCCCTCCACGACCCCTGAATCGGCTGACAAGCACCCACCCAGCAAATAAAGCAGTCATGATTTACTTAGCTGTTTGTTTATTGAGTGCCTAAAATGTCCAGCCCCTGGTATCCAGAGGGCACAGGAAAGGCTCGTCTCTCCCACCAAGGTCGGATGTCTAAGGGCAGCGGCTTCCCAGGATGGGGCCCAGTTTCAGGAGGGAGCTCCACGTGATCTGTTTCCAGACTACTGGTGCCGGAGGCCGGGTGAGCTGAAACAAGGCTGTCTGAGCCTGGGCGGGGCCAGGCGGAGGCGGACCGATGGGAGGAGCGGTTTGCGTCTGGCGGAAGCCGCAGCACGTTGGGACGGGGCGGGGCCTCCGCGGAGCCGAGTAGAGGTGGGACTCGAGCCAGAGGCGAGGCCGGTACGGGGATGGGTAGTGGGGAGGCGAAGCCAGCCGCACATGCGGGCTGGTTCTGTTGGAGCTGAAGGGGCAGACTGAGTCTGAACCCGGTCAGTCTTGTGACGCGCAGAACCAGGGGCGGGGCCTAAGCGGCGGCGCGCGCAGGCCGGGGCGGGGCCTGGCCGCCCGCGTAGATTTAGGAACAGGTGGTGCGCCGCTTGCCGCGATTGCTGCAGTACGTCTGCCACACCGCGGGGGGCCGGCGCTGGCTGACCGAGGAGTCCGAGCCAGAAAGAGAGAGATACCGAGCCGGGCGGAGCGAGGACGCAGAACTTCCCAGAGACCGGCGTCAACATGTCAGTACCTCCCCCTCCCCACGCGCTGTCTGTGCGTCCTCCCCGCGCGTGTGGTCCCCAAGTGGCCATGCAATCTTGCACGCCCTCCTTGCGTCGGTCGTTCCCATCCGGAGCATGCCGAACCACGGCTACCCACAGAGTCAAGATTTCGAAGCCCCGTCCCCAAAAGCTCCATGGCCTGTGTCCCACTAGGGGGAGGGGTTAACCAAGGCTCGGGAGACACCGGGCAGCCCTTCTCTGAACACCCTGAGCCTCGCCACGCCCATAGTGGGTGGGGTCGGCACTGCAGGGGTTAAGAGCCCGCCAGGCAGCCTGGGGCTCCAGGCCTAGGGGCGGGTCTTGGGGCTTCCTTTCTTCAGACCTAGAAGTGCGGCTGATGCAGGTGAGGGGCTTATAGCTCTGTGAATGGGATGTGGTATGAGGGGAGGGGGCTGCCTGTTACTGACCAGTGTTGAATGGGCCTGAAGCTCAGGGGAGGTGAGGAAGAGGACCTAGGAGGCCCCCTCTGGAACAGGTGAGCAAAGGGGTAGGGCCCAGCTGCCCGCCCACCACAGAAATGCCCCCCACCCCTGGGCATAGACCCTTCTTTTTTTTTTTTTTTTTTTTTTTTTTGTGCCCGAGTGACACACTATTTCCGGGGGCGAGTGCTGTGGCGTCAGCCTAGCTCACAGCAACCTCAAACTCCTGGGCTCAGGCAATCCTACTGTCTCAGCCTCCCAAGTAGCTGGGACTACAGGCATGAGCCACCATGCCCGGCTAATTTTTTTTCTAGATATATTTTTAGCTGTCCA
>CAUYSK010062189.1:0-72825 GCA_963575035.1 Avahi laniger | reverse complement strand
AATGTATTTTGACTTAATTTAGCCGTAAAAAAATAAAATAATTCAAATTACTGTAAATACATGTCTAATACACTTAATTTTTTTAAATGTAAAAAGGTGTATTTTTTTTTGCCAAATTTTTCCCCCCCCCCCCCCCCCGTCTCCATCTTTGGCACAAATAACAAACACTGACAGTGCATAGTAATTATGCATTCCCTAAGAGTCTTTGCTCATTAGATTTAAAGGATATGTAGGGTGGTAATTGACACTTAATCTGAACTCTGTTTTGAAGGAAAGAAATTAACAGATATTTATTTTGCAAATACAGTAGTGGCTGAAATTGAACTGACTTCACCACAGAATTTTTCTTATTTTAATGTAAACACTATGACAAATTATAATATAGCTCAAAAATCTTCTGTGGAAAATAAATTATACAGTGACATTCTTTATCTTTTGTTTAAAGGAAAATATGCCTATTCCATATGATATGTCAGGTCTCATTAAAAGTATATAAGTTTAAAATATCTAGGTTTTCTTGATGAAAGGTACTTTTTTATATATCTGAAAATGAAATACAAACCTTAATTCTTTCCATTGATGTAATGATGTATGATTTTATTCAACAAATATTTATTTTGTGCCTACCAGTTTGGGTACTGGGATTATAAAAGCAAAAAAAAAAATGACAAAATTTCTTGCTATCATAGAGCTCACATTCTAGTGGCAGAGGCAAAAAAAATAAACAAAATATAAATTATACTAAATGACAATAAATGACAAGGGGAAAGTATAATTAGGGAAACATAAAATGTTGGGGTGCTTAAAATTACAGATGTGGGACTTGAGTAAATTTCATTAAGAAGGTGGCTTTGGGGCTAGGGTGGCTCTCACCTTAATCCCAGTGCTTTGGGAGGGTGAAGTAGGAGATCACTTATGGCCTAGGCAACATAGCAAGACCCTGTGTCTATAAAAAATATTTTAAAAATTAGGCAAGCACAGCCTAAACTTGAAACTCCTAGCTACTCAGGAGGCTGAGGTGGGAGGATCGCTTTAGCCTAGGAATTCCAGTATGGGTGACAGAGTCAGACTCTATCTCAAAAAAAAAAAAATGGTGGCTTTTGTGTAAACACCTGAAGAAATAGAGAGAGTGAGTCATGGGTATATCTTAGGAAATAGCCTTCCAGAGAGGGAAACAACATGTATAAAGACCCTAAGGCTAAAGCATACATAGCACTTTTGAAGAATAGCAAGAAGTAGCGTGAGTGGATAGATAGAGGATAGTGGATAGATAGATAGAGTAAGGAAGGTTGGGGAATGGAAATACTAGAATATGAGGTTAGACAGGTAAAAGAGTTAGCTCACAGAAAGTCTTGAAGACCACAGTAAGGGACATGTCTTGTTATGTGTACAAGATGGGAAGCCATTAGAAGATTATTTAAGATGAAGAAACATGCAATTTAATTTATGTTTTTGGTTATAAGGAGATAAATACCATGGGAAAAATAAGTAGAACAAAATACAGGAGATCAGGAGTTGTGAGAGTGAAGGCATATTTCAATTATAAATTGAGTGGTAAGCATAAACATGTTTGAGAAGACAACATTTGAACAAAGACTTTTCAAAGGTGAAGAAGTTAACCAAATAGATATCTGGGGGAAGAGAATTTCAGAAATATGAAGAGGTAGTACAAAGACCATAGTTGAATGGATCAAATACATGTCCAAGGAACATATGGGGTACTATAAAGAGTTGAACAAGAGGAAGAGTCGTAGGAGAGGCAGTCAGAGGGATAATGAGGTATCAAATCGTGTTAATCTTTGAAGGGCAATAATAAAGACCCTAGCTTCTATTCTGAATGAGTTGAGAAGCCATTGATTGAATAATTTTGAAGGGTGACATGGCAGTATATTTTAAGGAAATCATTCTACCTATTGTATAAGAATATACTGTAAAAGTGTCAAAGGAGGAAACAAAGGACAGATTTTGAGGTTGTAGAAAAAAATCCAGGTGAGAGATGGCAGTGGCTTGGAACAGGGTGATAGCAATGGAAGTGGTAAAAATTGGCTGAATTATGCATATATTCTAAAGGCAGAGACAACAGGATTTGCTGACAGAACAGATGTGGAATGGAAAAGGAGATTCAATGACATTTGGATTTCTTTTTTATTATGGTAAAAACAAATAATGTAAAATTTACCATCTTATCCATTTTAGCTTTCTAATTCAATAGTGTTCATTATATTCACTTTGCTGTGAAACAGATCTCCAGAACTTTTTCATCTTGCAAACCTGAAACTATATCCATTGAACAACAACTCCTCTTTTCTACCTCCCTCCAGCCCCTGGTAATCATTCTAATTTCTGTTTCTATAAATTATACTACTCTAGGTACCTCATATAAATAGAATCATACAGTATTTGTCTTTCTGTGGTTGGCTTATGTTGCTTAACAAAATGTGCTCAAGGTTTAGCCGTGTTGTATCATGTGACAGAATATTTTCCTTTTAACATTGAATAATATTCTATTTTATCTATATACCATGTTTCCATTATGCAATAATCTATAAATGGACATTTGCAGTGCTTCCAACTTTTGGCTATTGTAAATCATGCTGCAATAAACATAAGTATGTAAACATCTCTTAGAAAAACCTGCTTTAAATTATTTGGGGTATACAACCAGAAGAGGGATTGTGGGATTATAAAATTGCTTTCCTTTTATTTATTTATTTATTTTTTTGAGGACCATCCATACTGTTTTCCATAGCAGTTGCACCATTTTACAATCTCACAATTGTGCCACGGGTTCTGATATCTCCACATCCTTGACAACATCTATTATTTTTGCTTTTATTGTAGTTATTTTTTTATAATAGTCATCTTAATGTGTATAAGGTGATATCTCATTATAGTTTTAATTTACATTTCTCTGATGATTAGTAATGTTGAGTATCTTTTTATATGCTTATTGGCGATTTGCATATTATTTTTGTAGAACTCTTTATTAACATCTGCTGTCCATTTTTTAATTGGGTCATTTGATTTGGTAGGAGTTCTTTATGTATTCTGGAAATTAACCCCTTGTCAGACAGGAATTGAAAATATTTTCTCCCATTCCTTAGGTTGCCATTTTATTCTGTTGGTTATGTTATTTGATGAATAAAATTTGTAAGTTTGAATTAGTCAATTTGTCTATTTTTACTTTCATTGCCTGTGCTTTTGGTGTTGTATCTAAAAAATAATTGCCAAATCCTATGTCATGAAGCTCTGATCCTGCTTTTCTAAGAGTTTTACAGTTTTAGGTCTTACATTTAGTTCTTTAATCCATTTGAGTTAATTTTTACATATGGTGCAAGGTAAGAAACCAACTTCATTCTTTTGAATGTGGATATCCAGTTTTCCTAGGACAATTTGTAGAAGTCTCTGTCATTCCCCTATAGAATGATCTCAAAATGCTTGTTGAAGATCATTGGACCATATACATGAGGGCTAACTTCTGGACTTTCTATTCTATTTCGTTGGCATATTCATCTGTGTTTATGCCAGTACCATATTGTTTTGATTTCTGAAACTATATAATATGTTTTGAAATCAAGAAAAGTGAGTACTCCAAGTATTTATTAATCTTTTTTGAAATTGTTTTTGGGGGAGTCCCTAAAGATTATATGTTAATTTTAGGATTTTTTTCTATTTCTAAAAAATGCCATTGGGATTATGATATAGATAGTGTTGGATCTGTAGATAATATTGGGTAGTATGGGCATCTTAACAATATTAAGTCTTTGAGTCAATGAACACAAGAAGGGTTTCCATTTAAAAGTGTTTTTTTTCATTTCTTTCAGCAATGTTTTGTAGTTTTTACTGTATAAGTCATTCCACTCCTTAGTGAGGTTCATTCTCATTTTTTTTTCCTTTTCAATGCTATTATAAATGGAATTGTTTCTTAATTACCTTTTCAGATTGCTCATTGTTAGTGTGTAGAAATGTAACTTCCTTTTGTGTTTTGATTTCATATTCTACAGCTTTCTTGAATTTATTTATTATTCCTAACACTTTTTTATGGAATCTTTGTGATTTTCTACATATATAAGAACATACCATCTCTGAACAGAGATAATTTTACATCTTCCTTTCAAAATTGAAAGTCATTTACTTCTTTTTTGTTGTTTTTGTTTTTTGGGGTTTTTTTTGTTTTGTTTTTTGACTAGTTGCTCTGGATAGGACATCAAATATTATGTCGAATAGAAGTGGTGAGAGTGGGCATCCATGCCTTTTGCCTGATCTTGCAGGAAAAGCTTTCAGTATTTTAGCATTAAGTATGACGTTAACTATAATTGTTTCATAAACGGTCTTTATTTTGTTGAGGTAGCTTCCCTCTATCCTTTGTTTGTTGAGTATTTTTATCATGAAAGTGTATTGAATATCATATCATGCCTTTTCTGTGACAGTTAATATAATGATATGGTTTTTGCCTTTCATTCTGTTAATGTATTACATTGATTGATTTTCTTATGTTGAAAATCCTTGCATTCCAGGAGTAAATCCCACGTGGTTATGGTGTCAGAATCCTGGGTTTCAGTACCAAATATGTCGGGGTGGGAGTCTGCCCTCAGTTCTTGGTGTGCTCTTGGTTGAAGAATGACCAGACACACCAAAGCATCAAGTCCAGACTATTACCCCGATCCTCTGACTCCTTTCTTGGAAAAATCACCAGCAAGACCAGAATAACATAGTAACCTCAGGCAAGGAATAGTTTAACAAGAGCAGCTCTTTATGGTAAAATGAAACTGGTCTGTCTCTGCGAATGGAGAGAGACAGACCAACTCACTCACTGACTGACCCACTCACTTACTCTGAGTTCTCTCGGATTGTTTCCTTTTATTAGCCCAGTCTGGAGGAGGGCTCTTGGGAGGTGTAGGAGGTTAATCAAATGATCAGCAGGTGTCCTCAAAATTCCATCTGCATATACAAGCTCCTTCTAAGAAAGCCCACCTTAGGGGCTGAACCATAATGCAGATTCAAGCTAATGGCATATCAATTACCCTTTGGTTATTCTAGGTCACTTTCTAAATCTTATTATGCCTGGACTGGGGAATTCCTAGATTGATAAAGCATTTCCTCCTTCCCCAGGTGTAGCAGTTACTAGGGATAGAATTAAGGGTGGGACAATGCCAAAATGGAGTGCCTGCATTTATTCTTCTTCCCAGGTGGAGCAATTGCTCCAAACAGCACCAAAACAGGGTACCCTTGTCCCGAGAAGAGCCAGAGATCCTAACTATCTACCCAACAATGGCACGTTATCCTTTTAATGTGCTCTTGAATTCAGTTTGGTAATATTTTGTTGAAGATTTTTGCAATATTATTCTTCAGGGATTTTGGGCTATAAGATTTATTTTCTATTCTTATACTGTTTTTGTCTGGCTTTGATGTCTGGCCTCATAGAATGAGCTTGGAAGTGTTATCTCTCCTTCAATTTTTTTGAAGATTTTCAGGGGGATTGTTGTTAATTCTTCTTTAAATGTCGAGTAGAATTCTCTAGTGAATCCATCTGGTCCTGGGCTTTTCCTTGTTTGGAGGTTTTTGGTTTCTGATTCAATCCCCTTGCTCATTTTGTTCTTTTCTTATTTTCTATTTCTTTATGACTCAATCTTGGTACATTGTGTTTTTAAAAATTTACCCATTTCTGTTAGGTTATCAAATTTGTTGGTGTACAATTGTTCATAATATTCTCTTATAATCCTTTTTTATTTAGGTGATATCAGTTGTAATGTCCCTCTTTTATTTCTAATTTTAGTTATTTGAGTTTTCTTTCTTTTTTCTTACGTAATGTAGCTAAGGATTGTCAATTTTCTTGATCTTTTCAAAAACTCAACCCGGTGTCATTTATTTTTCTATTATTTTCCTATTTTCTATTTTGTTTATCATTATCCTTTCCTTCCTTCTATTAGCTTTATGTTTAGTTCATTCTCCTTTTTTTGTTTCTTGAGGGGTAAAGTTTGGTTGTTGATTTCAGATTTTTTTTTCCTTATGTACAAATTTACAGTTATAAACTTCCCTATTAACACTGTTTTTGTTGCATCCTGTAAGTTTTGATATGTTGTGTTTTCATTTTCATTAGCATCAATGTATTTTCTAATTTCTGTTGTGACTTATTTTTTGATCAATTCATTGTTTGGATCTATTTTTAATTTCCACATATCTGTGGATTTTCCAGTGTTTCTTCCGCTAATGATTTCAAGGTTTTTCTATTCTGATCAAAAAAGATTGTTTCCATGATTTAAACTTTTTGAATTTGTTAAGACTTGTTTTGAGGTATAATATGTGGTCTATCATGGAGAATGTTTTACGTGCACTTAAGAAGCAATATTCTTCTGTTCAGTGGATTTCTCTGTGTATGACTGTCAAGTCCAACTGGTCTATAATATTATTCAAGTTCTATACTCTCTTACTGATCTTTTTTCTGTTTGTTCTATCCATTATTGAAAGTGGGGTGTTGAATTATTCTACTATTATTGTGTTATTGTCTATTTCTGCCTTCAAGTCTGTCAAAATTTGCTTCATATATTTAGGAGCTCTCAAGTTTGGTGCATAAATATTTATGATTTTTATATCTTCTTGGTGAGTTACCATTTTAGCATGATATGATGTCCCTTTTTGTTTCTTGTAACAGTGTTTGATTAAAGTTCTATTTTGTCTGATATTAGTATAGCCACTTCTACTCTCTTTTGGTTACCATTTGCACTGAATGTTTGTTCCATTCTTTTCCTTTGAGTCTATGTGTGTCCTTAGATCTAAAGTGAGTTTCTTATCTACCGCATATAGTTGGATCCTGATTTTTAGTCCATTAAACTAATCTACTTCTCTAAATTAGGGAGTATAATCCATTTACTTTAAAAATGAAGAATCTACAAAGAACTCAAGCAAATAAGCAAGACAAAAATCAAACAACCCCATTAAAAAGTGGGCAAAAGACACGAACAGAAAATTTTCAAAAGAAGATAGACTGATGGCCAACAAATACATGAAAAAATGCTCAATGTCTCTAATCATCAAGGAAATGCAAATCAAAACCACAACGAGATATCACCTAACTCCAGTAAAAATGGCTTTTACCAAAAAGTCCCAAACAACAGATTCTGATGAGGATAAAGAAAGAAAGGAACACTTATACACTGTTGGAGGGACTGCAAACTAGTACAACCTCTATGGAACGTAGTATGAAGATACCTCAAAGAACTAAAAGTATACCTACCATTTGATCCAGCATTCCCAATACTAAGTATTTACCCAAACAACAACAAAAAAAGACATTTTATAAAAAAGACACTTGTACTCAAATATTTATAGCAGCACAATTCACAATTGCAAAGATGTGGAAACAACCCAAGTGCCCATCAATACATGAATCGATTAATAAACTGTGAATTATATGTCTACCATGGTCCACTACTTAGCCATAAAAAATGGTGATCTAGAATCTTTTGTACTACCTGGATGGAGCTGGAGATTGTTTTCCTTAGTGAAGTATTGCAAAAATGGAAAAACAAACACCACATGTACTCAATACTAAATTGGAATTAATCTATCAACACTTATATGTACATATGGAAATAAAACTCAAGGGAAATCAAGGTGGAAGGAGATGGGTAAATTCACACCTAACAGGTACAATGTACACTAACTGGGTGAAAGGCACACTTATGACTGATTCAAACTGTACAAAAGCAAAATATGTAACCAAAATGTGTGTGTCCCCACAACATTCTGAAATAATAATAATAATAAAAAACATGCAGTTCACCTACCCTAAAGGAAACAAAGTCATTCTTGGAAAGGAAGGACTTACTATTGTATTTTTGCTAATCGTTTTCTATATGTTAGTAGCTTTTTGTCTCTCCTTTCCAATCTCACTGCCTTCTTTTGTGGTTTTTTAAATTTTTAATTGATGTATTTTGATTCCCTTCTTATTTATTTTGTGTATATTTATAAATACTTTCTTCATGGTTACCATTGCAACTCCCTAAGACATCTTAAAGTTATAGCATCCTATTTTAAATTGATAACAGCATAACTTCAGTTCCATACAAAAACTCTGCGCTTTTACAGCCTCTTCTGCACCCTCAATTTCTGTTGTCATTGTTACAATTTACATCTTTATATATTATATACCCATTGACATAGATTTATAGTTGTTGCTTTTGTCATTTAAATTCTACTCAACAAAATTACAATAGTACACATTACTATATTTATCTGTATATTTACCTTTATTAGAGAACCTTATGCTTTCAATCAGCTTCAAACTTCTGCCCACTGCACTTTCATTTCAACTTAAAGAACTCCATTTAGCTTTTTTTTTTTCAGACAAATCTAGTGACAATGAACTCTTTCAGCTTTTGCTTATATAGGAGATTCTTAATTTCTCATATATGTTGGATAATTTTGTCACATACAATATTCTTGATTGACAGATATTTTTTCCTGCACGTTGAATACAAAATCCTTCTTCAAGCCTGCAAACTTTCTGCTGAAAAAATCCACTGATAATGCAATGGAAGCATTATATGTGACAAATCACTGATATCTTCCTACTTTTACAGTTCTCTCTTTATCTTTGATTTTAGATTGTTTCATTATAATATATTTTGGTGTTGTTCTCTTTTGATTTTTCTTAGTTGGACTTCTTTGAGCTTCCTGAATTTATATGTCAATGCTTTTCCTCAGATTTAATCAGTTTTTGGCAATTATTTCTTCAAATAAGCTCTCTGTACCTTTCTTTATTTCTTTTCTTTCTCGTATTCCCATTATACACATGTTACCTCTTTTGAACTTGTCCCATCGCTCTTGAATATTCTGGGTACTTTTTGTCTTTTTTAACTTTCTTTTCAGTTTTAGAGATTTCTATTATCAAATCATCAAGCTCAGGGATTCTTTTCTCAGTTATGTCCAGTCTACTAATGAGCCAATAAAGGCATTCTTTCTTTATGTTACAGTGTATTTTAGTCTGTCATTCCTTTTTGGTTATTTCTTAAAATTTCCATCTCTTTGCTTGTGTATCCATCTGATCTCGCATGTTGTCTACTTTTTCCATTAAAGCCCTTAGCACATTAACTATAGATATTTATTTATTTTTATTTTTCTCATTTTAAACTTATTTTATTTTATTTTGATTCAATAGATTTAGGGGGTACCAGATTTTGCTTTTTGTTTTTTGTTTTTTTGTTTTTGTTATATGGTTGAATTGTATCTCGCTGAAGTCAGGGCTTTTAGTATACCCATTGTCTAAATAGTATATATTGTACCCAACAGGTAATTTTTCATCCCTCAACCCCCTTTTTGCCTTCCCCTATCTGAGCATACAAAGTCCATTGTATCACCCTGTATAACCATACATACCCATCATTTAGCTCCCACTTATAAGTTTGTATATGTGGTATTTGTTTTTCCATTGGTGAGCTACTTCACTTAAGATTATGGCTTCCAGTTCCATCCAAGGTGCTGCAGAAGACATTATTTCATTCTTCTTGATGGTTGAGTAGTATTGTGTGTGTGTGTGTATCACATTTTCTTTATCCATTCATCAGTTGATAGGCACTTAGGGTAAATCCATATCATTGTAATTGTGAATTGCACTGAGATAAACGTATGAATTCAGGTGTCTTTTTGATATAATGACTTCTTTTCCTTTGGGTAGATACTCAGTAGTGGGATTGCTGGATTGAATGGTAAATAAAGAAGTAAAGAAAATAGGAAGATAGAGATTCAGGCTAAAAGAGTTCAAGCGCATTTAGATACTTTACAGAAGAAGTACGAATTTATGACAATACAGAGATTGAAAGGAAATTCTCATGCTGCTAACAAAGTGAAAAGTTTAAAAACCAGCTTGAACTAATTTAGCCAGAATCTCCATCTTCCTGTTTTCTTCACTTATTTCATTTAATTATTTTTAAAAGATATCATTCAATTCTTTCAGTGCATCAAAAGAGAACCTCAGTCTCTTGCTTTCTTTATTCTTTTCCTTGAAAACTTCAGTTAAATGTTCAACTTCTACATAATGTTGTTCCTTTATAGTTTGAAATCTTGTAAGAACCTCTTGTTCAACTCCTTTAGTTTTACCCAAGGTATTTTGATGTCTGAAAAGCAGTTCTTTTTCAAGTAAAAAGCGTTCTCACTTTTGAAGTTCTTGAGCAAATTTCTGTTGTGCTACAGTTTCACACTGTTGGTGGGACTGCAAATTAGTACAATCTTTATGGAAAACGGTATGGAGATTCCTCAAAGAACTAAATGTAGACTTACCATTTGATCCAACAATCCTACTACTAGATATCTACCCAAAGGAAAAGAAGTTATTTTATCAAAAAGACACCTGTGCTCGAATATTTATTGCAGCACAATTCACAAATGCAAAGATTTGGAATCAATTTAAGTGTCCATCACTTAATGAGCGGATTAACAAAATGTGATATATATATATATATATATATATATATACACACACACACACACACACACACACACACACACACACACACCATGGAATATTACTCAGCCATAAAAAGGAATGAATGAATGTCTTTCACAGAAATTTGGATTGAACTAGAGACTATTGTCCTAAGTGAAGTTTCTCAGGAGTGGAAAAACAAGCACCACATGTACTCTTTAATAATTTGGAACTAATCAATGCACACACGTGGGCAAAGAGGGAAGTAAAAGTCATTGGAAATCAAGAATGGAGGAGGGGTGTTGTAAAAACCTCCCTAACAGGTACAATGGATATTATTTGGGTGATGGTTACACTAATAACCCTGACTTAGGCATTATAAAATTATCCATACACCAAAAACATCTGTACCCAATTAATATTTTGAAATAAAAGAAATTGATCTAGGAAAAAAAGATGTGAAATACTATTGAGTCATAGAAAAGAAGGAATTTGTGCCATTTGTGACAACCTGAAAGACATTTTGCTAAGTGAAATAAGCCAGGTGCAGAAATACAAATACTGCATGATCTCACTCACATGCAGAGTTTTAAAAAAATGATGTCCTAGAGCTAGAGAGTAGAATAGTGGTTACTAGGGATTGGTGCAGTTGAGGGCGGTAGGTTTGAGTGATGTTGGTAGCCCATGGTATTTTTTTTTTTTTTTGAGACAGAGTCTCACTCTGTTGCTTGGGCTAGAGTGCCATGGTGTCAGCTTAGCTCACAGCAACTTCAAACTCCTGGGCTCAAGCGATCCTCCTGCCTCAGCCTCCCGAGTAGCTGGGACTACAGGCACGTGCCACCGTGCCCAGCTAATTTTTTTTTCTATATATATTTTTTAATTGGCCAGCTAATTTCTTTCTATTTTTACTAGAGACGGGATCTTGCTCTTGCTCAGGCTGAGCTCCTGAGACAGAGTCTCACTCTGTTGCCTGGGCTAGAGTGCCGTGGTGTCAGCTTAGCTCACAGCAACCTCAAACTCCTGAGCTCAAATGATCCGCCCGCCTCGGCCTCCCAGAGTGCTGGGATTACAGGCGTGAGCCACCGCGCCCGGCCAGCCCATGGTATTTTAAAAGGTTCTCTCTCTACGGACAACTTGTCAATTTCACAGAATCATGATGGCATTTAAAAATAGATATTTCTTATATTCCCTTCCTCGTGTTACATCCAGGTGGGCCTCAGATCTCATATTTTCTATTTTTAGCAAGCAAATTCTGGTTGATTCTTATAATTAGGTAAATTTAAAATATCCTATCAAAAATAATTTTCAAAGGGTAAGAAAGAGGAATCAGCTTGTTTACATTACTTGTGGGCATTTTTGAATCTACCCTCCTACCTTACCTTCCACTACTCCAACCCACCTCAACCTTTACCACCTTAACTACCCATCACCAAATCCACTGCTTTCAATATGCCTCTTGGAGGAGCATGACCTTCTGGTATGTGCCATTTCATAGTACATACTTTTAAGGTATGAGCCAGCTCTGTTCTCCTAAGATAATTGATACCCTAAACTCACAAATATCTGCCCCTGTAATAATGTTCAAACTATGTAACCCTGAACTGCTTTCCATAACATTCTGAGTCATGATGGAACCTTAACCCTGCTGTGTAATCATCTTTTCTGAGAATTTTGATTTTGATTTCAAAAAGTACAATTTATTTTTGCCTGATGGCAGAATCAAGGCAATATAAACTTGTGCTGAGGGAAAGCTATGTCAAATTGTATCCCCAGGAAGGAACAGGTAAAGCCATTCCTTAGAAAAAGAGAAGAAGGAAGCAAATGCTTGGAAGCAAAAGGGGAAGACTCTTGACCTTGGATGGATGGGGAAAAGAACATTACTTTTTAGCAGCTTTTCAGAAAGGAAGTCTACTGAGAAGTATGGTATGGGCTGGATCTGACTAGGATGGAGGTACTGATGGAGGGTTGCTGGCTGACATCATGCAAAGAGAGCCTGTCACATCTGCTCCCATGCTAAATTCTCAGTGTTTTAAGGGCAAAAACCTTTTCTGCTAACTGTGCAATGAAAATTTCATTGTTCCTAAGTTATGCTTTTTTTTCTCTTTTTTTGCCTTATAAATTCTATTTATCTTTATCGCTTGAGTCTATTTACCACCTCACTCCCTCATATGTGAATAAACAATTTACATGTAAATTAATTAAACTAGCAGCAAAATAGCTAAAAACAAACAAGTGTATTTGAAATAATTTGTCATATGTATGACTCACTTGATATGAAAGTAAAGTCTGGTTGTTTGCTACTTTGGATTTTGGATAGCTGACATGTTTCAAAGGAGAGTCACTTGCATCACTACAACATTCAGTCCTGCGTCTTCATGAGGCCATGTTAGTTGGCAGGGCAACTATGTCTATTTCTTTAAAAGATTGCTTGGTTATTTTGGAGGTATTAACTTTATGATCATTCTCAATTAACTCTTCTTCTGCTTGCTGTTTCTTCAAATCATGAAAATAATCCAGTTCATCATCTAGGCAATTCACATTTAAGTACTTGAATGAATTGCAGAAAGGTGTTGTACAATGCTTGCTTTTATCAGAATAACATCTTAACGATGAACCAACTTTACCTGCAGATGAATAGATATCCAAATCACCTAGGGAGGTTAAAGATCTTCTCTTACATTTAGCCTGATCCAAATTTGAAAAATCACACTCACCAGTGCAGCTGCCCTGATGTCTGTAGCGGCTTTTGAAATGCTTCACTACAAAATCCTGCCCTGGTGGCTTGATGACCCTCCACTGCCTGGTGTGCTGCAACTGCAGTCTCCCCAACAACCACGTTCAAACCCATGGCTGGCTGGTGGAGGTGAGGCTTTAACTGTGGATTTTTAGATTTTTTTTTCTTTAATTCCTGACTTGAACATTGCAATATTCCTTCCTATCTTAGTCCACTCAAACTACTATAACAAAATATCATAAACTGGTATGTTATAAGCAACAGAAATTTAATTCTCATAGTTCTGGAGCCCGACAAGCCTAACTATCACCAAAGTGCTAGCAGATTTAGTATCTGATGAGGGTCCTCCTTTTGGTTCATAAATGGCCATCTTCTTGCTATAACCTCACATGGTGAAAGGGGCAAAAGGTCTCTCTTGGATCTCTTTTATAAGGGTAATCATCACATTCATGGATGGTCTGCTCTTGTGACCTAATCACTTTCCTAACACCATTAGTTTGTGGGTTAATATTTCAATATATGGATCTTGGGGGGAACACAAATATTCAGACTGTAACACTGCCATATCTGAGTTTGATATTGATGCTTTTTCCATTTCTTTAAATTGGATTTTTTTCCTTTTAGTTGCTTTGTAACTTTTGGTAAAATGTAGACATGACATACTGGATAAAATGAACTGCAGTAAATTGGCCTTTTGTAATGTAGTGGTAAAGGGTAGGAACAAAGGAGGCATTCTATAGTTTTATGATTAGGTTTAAATTTTTTGGTCAACTTGTGCCCCTGGATTATAAACTTCAGCAGTTCTCAGTTGCTGAGGTGGAGAAGTTTGTCTAGAGAAAGTTGAAGTTGGCAGTTCCCTTCCTCCAGGTTGGTTAGGTTCTGATAAACTTCTATCAGGTTAGGCTTTTTAAAAATAGCTTCTCCTGAAGACAGACCTTTTTGAGAATAACAGACACTCTGGCATATTTAAAAATGGTTATTTTTCCCTCCCCCTGCTAGAAGCACAAGGAGACTATTTTCTGGTATTCACTGTGATGAACTGGTAGAGCTCCTGGAGGTAAAACTTACAAAAATGTGGGACCCCACCTATGACTGCATGTCCCTGCAGATTTTATCTCTCAGAAGTATCCATACAGAACCTTCAGCACATCTTCAATTACAGTTCAGGTTTTCCTACTCCATCACTGGTTCCTGCAGAGGTTTCTGCTTTTGGTTTCTGTTCTGGTATGTTGTGATTCTTTGTATCTGCCTACCTGCCCAAATTTGAGGGCAGTGGTTTGCCTTATGATCAATCTCACTTTTCTTAAACATATAAGAAAAGTTCCTAATTTTCAGTTTGTTCAGCATTGTACTTGCTTTTAGGATGGAGTGGCAAATTCAAAGCTCCTTACTTGCCAGACCAGAAATTGGAAGACTCCATGTTTATTTGCAAAGTCCTATTCTGTGCTGAAATTCTGATCTTAATCATATCAGTTACAGTTATTTTAATGTTTCCGTGTGGTACTCTCAACATCTAGAACTACTATACATCTATTTCTTTTATTTAATTTTCTATCGATGTTGGTCCCTTTGTCTTATTTTCCAATATGTCTGTGGTTTTTATTATATCCCAGACATTGTGTATAAAATATTGTAGAAATACTTGGAGTTTCAGAATTGTAGTCTTCCCTCAAAGAGGATTTACTTTTATTCCTTTCTGGCAATTAGAATGTAGACATATCACCTCTATAACTTCTGTGATTGATTTGTTTAGCAGTTGGGTTTAATCCTTTGAGGGGTCTTGTCTGTATCCAGTTCCCCTTTTCCTTAAAGTATAACCCTCAAAAGCCTAAAATGAAAGCTTGGGACAGTTAAAAGAAACCCTTTTCTTTGTTGGACTTTGAATTCTAATTCTCTCCCCCAGCTTTATGAAACTGCTAAAAGCTCTAATGTTTTTTCAGCCTCTCAGAAGCCTATAATGGTTGATTAATGCATTGAGGGAAAAAGTGAAGAGAATGCCCTGCATATCATTCTATTAATATTTTTCCCTTTGTTTCTGGATTTTGACACTTCAAATTCTTGCTGCCTTAGTAGCTTGCTCATGCCTTAAAATATTTTAAACAAGATATTTTTTACAGCTTTTCTACTTGATTTCTGCAAGGTGGTTTGTCTGAATCAAACTTACCTGTCACTGCTAAAAATGAAATTCTCCCATATACATTTTGATTTGTTATTTTCTACATAATGTTTCATTACTGAATCCGTTAGCTATATTTGCCCTTTTCCTTGGTTGGAGGAGTTATTTGTACTGAGATTCGGGGTGGGAAGAAATATATTCTATGGGTACATTGTGGAATATTTTACCCCCAAGTCTGCTGACTAATCTCTTTTTGCTCTTGATAGCAATATCAAAGGGACCATTAGTCCAAAGAGCCACTTTTTTTCCTACTTTTTGCAGATGTACATTTAAAAAGTGTGAATTATTCCACCCGAAAGATGGACATATTTGAAACTCAGACCTGGGGGGGTGGGAGGGCAACATACGTAACCTAAACATCTGTGCCCCCATAATATGCTGAAATAAAAAAGTGTGAATTATTATAATATTTTGAAATGGCAATACATTTTTTTATAATTTTTGATATATCACCTTGGTTAGGCTACCTTCCTTATTTATTCAATTGAAGATTAATCTAGATGCTGCTGCAGTTTTGCTGATGCAAAATCCCTAATCAGCTGACTTTAGGTAAAGGAGATTGGTCTGGTTTATCCGACTAGATCTCCTGCTTTAATTAGTAGGAAGGTCTTAAAAACAAGACTTAGGCTTTAGAGAGAGAAAAAGAGAGAGAAAGAGAGAAAGGGGAAGGGAGGGAGAGAGAGAGAAAGAGAGAGGAAAGAAGAGAGAGAGAGAGAAACATGAAATCAGGAGAGAAAGAGAAAGAATGAAAGCAAGAGAGAAAAAGAGAGAGAAGAATAAATCTCAGGATTTATTCAGAAATAATCTGAAGCTTACACATGTATACTATATATTTTTATAAGCACTTTTATATTATATACATAGTTAAGACTATATATTAGCCTAAATATATATATAATTTAAGTATATATAATTATATATAAATATGTTTTATTGGTTTTGCTTATTTAGTTGAACCCTGGCTGATAAAATGCTGAAGAACATATTTTTCAGAAAAATTAAAATGTTGTCATATAGTGTAAATGAGCAAAAGAATATGCCATAGCCATGGAATGGAATCTGTGGTATTATATTTAAATGGGTGTCTTTGTCCTGTATCTGGCAGAAATGACTATAATATATATATAAATAACTAAGTCAGACTTCTTTAATGTAATTAGCTTTGGGAATAGAAATGGAAATATAAACACAATTAAAGAATATGCTAATTTCCCCCTTGCTATAGACATCAGGGGATAGTTGATCTTTATTCATGGCTTAAAAATGCATAGGAAATTAAATTGATGATTAAATATTTTCTTCATTTCTAAAGTATAAAACGTAAAAATGCTATTTCAAGGTTAAACTTTAAACAATGTGGAGGGAACATCAATTTTTATCCTTGAGATTAATTCAATATAAAATATTATGAGAAAAATTGACTAAGTATCAGAAGTCTCTATTGATGGTATACAAGACTAGTTAGCTAATAATGATTCTTGATAATGTCCGGTGAGAACTGAATCCCACTACTCTCTACTATTAGTTCACATTGTTTTTCTTTTTTTGCAAGATAGCATTACCATAATAAGCATGTAAAACATCATAAATATCTAAGTTTGTATGCAAGAATAAATTATTTCTGCACTAAGAAACTATAACCAGAGGGAACAAATATTCTTGCAGATTTGAGGCAGGCAAAGCTCTGTAGCAAAATAAAACATTAATTCCTTGGAAAGAATTTGAAGCTTTCTTTTTCATGGGATTTCCTTCAGAATATTTATAAAATTAGTTTTAAGTAAATTATTTTAAAATAATTCAATCAGCGTTTATCTAAAATCTTCTTTTAGAACTCAGTTAAAATGAAATTCAGTGCTCTTAATTGCTCAAATTGGCAGTTTTTGAAAAAGTAGGTTACTACTGCAGCTTTGGTTCATAAAATTATGCTTTAAGTATGTGCAAAAGGAACCATTATTCATGTACCAAAATGTATAAATAACATATTCAAGTCATATTTAAATAGTAATTTTAATACACAATCTGGGTGAGGCTTAGGTCCCAGATTTTGTTAAATCTTTTATAGTTTCAACTATAATTTTCTTTTGACCTTCAGGTGTTATATGCTAACCTGTGCCTCCTATAATTCACATTTATAGAAGTAAAACATAGTCTAATAATATTTAAGGCTATGGAGACTGACTTGACAGCCTCGCAATTCTACAAAACCACACAAAAAAATGAGCCAAGGCAAAGTGGAAAAAATATATATGTAACAGTGTGTCAACCAATAGTACATAGCATTTTTTCTTTTTAATGGAGGCAACTTTAATAGGACTTGAAGTACTTTAACTTTGATGATTGCTATTATCATCATTTGCCTCATGCAGTAGGAGGCCATACACTGTACAATAGGAGTTATCAAGAAAATATGCTTTCAAATATGCTGCACAATGTCGTTTATAACAGCATGGAATAAACGCCAGCTTCCATTTTACTGTGACTTGGTTTTTATTAACAAGCACTGGTGAGACAGAGCCTTCTTTGAAAATACAAATGCTACCATACCTAGTTCAATTATTTAGCTCCAGGTTTTAATATGTTTTAATGTGTCTAAAAGGGAAAATTCCATGATAAAGAGAATTTCAAATAACTTTGTACTTTCTAAACTGCCTCTTGAAATAAAAGTAGTTATTTGACATATAAAAGATATTTCTTATCTTAAATAAGTTGGATTCTCTCCTACAAGCATTTATCTTCAAGACTTACAATTCTTTTATTGATTTTAAAAGAAGATCAATCCCTGATTTATTTTGTGTATTCTGGATTCTGTTTGATGACTAATGAAAAAAGAAAATAAAACTGAGTATATAACATGCTGCCTCATCGTGCTCCTACATCATTCTCCTAATTAAGGGAGACTTTCTCTGTAGATTCTTAGTAATACTTAGGACAATGTGAGCTTCTAAAGCATATTGATTCATTTATCAAAAAAGCAGCAATGTATAAATGAATATTCATACTCTGAAAATTTAGGAACCTAAGAAAACCAAGGTTTTTATTTTCTAAGTTTATAGTATGCTGTATTTCCCTCTAGATTTTATGAGAGCCATCAATCTCAAAGAAGAAGGTTGCCTATTTCCAGCAGATACTTTCTCTTCTCTCATACGTATGTATACCCAAAATTCCCCCATTTCTTTAAGTTGTCTAATTAAATGATTTTGAGTTGACATCACCTCTCCACAATTAATTTCTAAATATCACAGGTATACTATGCAAAGATACTCAATGCATAAAATGTTTATGTATTTTAATGCTCTCTTATGTGCTATTATAGTATAGCATAGGCATGTTTTTGCATGAACTATAAACCTATGGAAGTATGTCTTACCAATATGTAAGCTGTTCTCTGGTAACTTAAGAAGTTTCACTATTGCTTCTATGGCATGATTCTAGGGACACCAGACTTCAAAAACCAATTAACACGAAGCATATCTTTTTATTAGACAGACAAAAAAAGGTAAGTGTCAATTTTGTATTAGCATTACAGAAAAAATAGGAAATGAAAATGTCCAATGTTGAGAGGGAAGCTGGTATTGAAGAACATCAAGAAAGCCTATGGCTAAAGCAAATAGAATAAGGCAAAGAGTAGTGGAAAATGAAGTCAGAGATATAAGAGCGAAGGGGAAGATTATTTATAGTTTCTAGGTCACTGTAAGAATATCAATTTACACTCTAAGTGAGATTGAGAACCCTTGCATTGTTAAGATCTGACTTAGCTTTTAATGGATCTCTTTATTGCCATGTGGATACTAGACTGTATGTTTAGGCAGAAGTGAGGAGTGGGCAAGGGTAGGAGCTGATATATCAGTTAATAGGCTATAAGTCAATCAAGAATGATGTTCTCTTGGATCATAATGTGCTATGGTCTGAATGTTTGTGTCTCTCAAAAATTCATACATTGAAACTTAATCACCAATGTGATGATATTAGGAGATGGGAGTTTCGGGAGGTGATTAAACCATGAAAGAGGAGTCTTCATGAATAAAATTATAAAAGAGATCCTGGAAAGCTAACTCACCCCTTCCACCATGGGAAGACACAGCGAGAAGGTACTATATATGAACCAGAAAATGAATCTTCACTGGGCACTGAATCTACTGGTGGCTTGATATTGGAATTATGAGCCTTCTGAACTCTGAAATATAAATTTCTGATGTTTAGGATCTATCCAGTTTATGGTATTTTTCTATAGCAGCCCTAACAGATTAAGACATTGTTATAGTAGTATAAGTCGTGAGAAGATAAACTGCTATATTTCAGATATATATAGAAGGTGGAACCAAAAGAATATGTTAATAGTCATAATATGGGGAGTGAGAATGTGTTTCCATTAACTGAAATGGGGAAAGACTGTAGGTGGAACTTTTTTGGCTAGGAGGGATAATAATAAGGAAATATATGTTGGATATATTAAATTTGATATGCCTGTTAGCTACTTGCAGCTATTATGGAAAATCCATGTGAAGACATACATGTAAGCATCCACAATCTTTGTGTTTTCTGATATATTATTAATATGTACGTCAAGAGCTTATTGATAGGATTATAAATATTACATGTCTTGATATTCATTATATGTGATAACATTATATAATGCTCTCTTATTGGGAAATATGAATCCCGCTTCTTTAAAAAGAAGTGTCTCCTTGTTATCATGGCATTGATAAGAAGTGACAAATGTTTTCTCCAACTTAGAAGCTAGTTTAAAAACCAGAGAGGGAAAGGGAGGCATATTTTTATCACAGGCATGCATCCCATCTTTCAAGTGAAAGCTTAGAATCTCAAATATAAAATTTTAAAATGGGAAAAACTCATGTGTCCATTGGTATTAAAGTACTGAAGGATGCAAACTGTGATACCCTGTCATCTAGCCTTATCCCTAACTTCTCAAATTTGCAAAAAGAATGTTACTAGCTGCTAGTGAGTGACACTAAATGTCCTAAACCATGACAGGCATAATCCTCTGATAAAATAGGCTTCTTTATCTGTAATGTTATCATCTGTCAACCAAAGTGTTGTGATGTCACATCAGGGACAGAATATAATATTATTTGGGTATGGGTACACTAAGTTTTCTTTTGCGTGAAATAATCTGATTTAGAGCTATCTGACAAGTACTGTAATTATTTAAAGTACTTATGACAAAGTAGCATAATTTGTCAATATTGCAAACATAATTGCCATACGAGTAGTCAAAATAATTGTGATTAAACTGCTCTTTAGACACTATTTAGAAGAAGATGAAATGAGAATGACAAGGAACTGTGGTTACTGACATTCAGAACTCAGGGAGAATTTTCATCCTATCTTTAGGGATTGCTTTCATAGAAAATGTTTTTCAGTTCTGATTTCGATGTTACAAAGGTGTACAATAGTGCCTGTACATTTATATGGGATTGTCAAATAAATTCTGCTTTTCACTTGATGTGCATACACTTTGTAATTACCATTCCATCATGATATATCACTCTAGAAGAATTTCACCAATCGTGCTCTGAGAACTTCCTTTCATATTTTTCTTTAAAAAACCTAGATTACAGGGCAAGTTTTTTTCCCAAAAGATTTATGTTGATCTTCATCTGAATCTACTTATTGATATTTATTCTTAATCATTTTATTTATACAATGAAACACTTTTGTTTCAGATGGATATTATATTCTCATTGCATATTTGCTTTATGTGCTTTCTATGCAACATTCTATCAACTATGCATATGTATTTACTTTGATTGTTTTGGCTGTTTTAAAGATATAGTTTTGTTTAGAAACATGGTTTGGATTATTCTTCTTTACTTTTTAAGTTGTATCATACTAATATAAGATTCAAACTCATAAATACTGATCATGTGGCCATCACCAAATACCTACGAAGTCACTTAGTCTCCAAAAGAAAACTATACATATTGGCCTAGCAGTCGAAATAATATATAACTAATTAAAAATTAATTAAACATTTACCAGTAATATCATCTCCTTTTGATACTGCAAGAAAGTTGAGCATAATCATCATTGTTCTTAATATGAACTTTGATAAAATATCACACCAGCGTCCATGTAATTTTTTTTGAGTAAAATATATTTTTATTATATAAACTGAATTTAGCCTTTCTGATTACTCTCAATATGGGACATACCTCACTATGCCTCAAAAGGGAAATAATTAATTCCCAGGCCATCATAATTAATCAGAAAATCTTATTAAGGATTTCCCACTTCTCAGAATAGTAGAATTTCTAACACCTGACATTCGTTCCCCTGAAGTTGTTTTCTAGATCATTGATCTGACATCTCTATTCTTTATAAATTTCGGTGCTGTCAATTAGGATCATGCATTATACTTAACTGACATTTTAGTATTTTCAACTTTCCTCTGAAATACCACCAAAAGTATTAAATCATTGAATTCAGTGTTTTAAATTACATGAAACATGTAATAAATTGAATGACACACTATAGAATATTTCAAAATGAACTAAATACTTCATAATAATTTCTGTAACTCCAAACCTGATTAGACATAAGGGTAAAATCTATGGGAGTTACAATTATGTACAAAATTAAGTATTCTTATGAGTAAAAAACAAAATTTTCAGTTGAAATCTTCACCTCTACTAATATCTGTACAATGATAGCAGCTTTAAAACTGATTGAATACATTATTTGCATACAGCAAACTGCTTTTTACATATTACTAATAACACAAATAGGTAAGAAGATATTCTTGTGACATCTCAGTAGACATTCAGGTAAAATATAATAGACTGACATTATTTTGGGCACTTGTTTTAATTATGCCAATTAGAGCTAATTCAACAAATAAAATTGGACTTAAATACTTTATTTCTTCTATCTGACTGTACTATTCTTCATGGCAAATCAAGAAACTATAATTTTAAAATAAGAGGATGAAATTATCAGGTATATTTTTTAATTTTTAATCATTAGGAATACGTAATAGTTGTATATACCTATAGGGTACATCTGATGATTTGATACAGACATACAATGTGAATTAATCAAATCAGAGTAGTTGGGAGATCCATCACCTCAGACATTTGTCATTTCTTTGTGCTAGAAACATTACAATTCCACTCTTCTATTATAGTTATTTTAAAGTATACCCTAACTTATTGTTGATTATAGTCACTTTGCTGTGTTACCAAATATTTTTAGATATTCTATCTATCTGACTGTATTTTTTCACCCATTAATCAGGTATCTTTTATAGAACTTTATTCCTATTCTAATTTTTAAAATATACCAGAAAAGAGTTTTAATTTAAAGCTATACTTGATGTTATTTAGTGCATTTGATATTATGTTTTTCTGATATTATTTCCATGAAATGAGAAGGAATAGAATTTGGGAAGCTAATGAGCTTCACAAGGCTGAGCTGATGGTCAAGACTTCAAAGATCTCATTCAATGATATTGCTGGATTTCAGATTACCCTTGCAACGCCCCCAACATTATGAATAGTATTCATTTACAGTCTACTTGCTCATTCATTTGTGGGGATATGTGAAGTTATCAATACACCACAGTCTTTGTTACTATACTTTTACAACTAGAAAGTGCACATTATTTGCTGGATATGGTGTTAAAATGTAGGAGGAGCCTCCATAGTTAAGAGGAAAACTTGCATAATATGATCTTGTTTACCTGTTTGTCAAGGTAGAGCTGATAATGAAATGAAGGATCATATTTGGTAAACAGACTTAATAGATAAACATTCAAAAAAAATAGATAAACATTCAGTATGTGGAAGCAGCAATCTCAGACTACCTGAGTTGAACTGATCCAGATTAAATCTGATCCACAAAATGGTTTTGGTAGAAATTTAGTCTCATCAAATAACAATTCTCAGGTCATTGCATTCAGCTTTCTGGAAAGAGCCGTAATATTTTCATCTGCATTCACTGACAAGTTTGGACAATTTTTAGATAACTGTTATATGGTAATTAAATCAGTAATAATAGTGTATAACCTTCCAAGTTGACTATATTAAATGGTACCACAGGTAATTGGATACATAGTTTCTAGATTTTGCTAAAAATAAATCTCATTACTCCAATTATATCTCAAGCTTGAGTAGTTAAGCCTAAATGATTATTTCCATGGAAGAATTGAGTAATCTCCTTCATTGTTGAATTGTAGAAATAATCATTGTTTCTATTCATTTTATTAATAAGTATTACTATAATGCTAATCCTTGTTTGATATACAAATGAAGCCAACAAAGTATTTTTAAGGTAGGGCCAACTAGTTAAAATGATTTCTTTTCTTCTTCTCCTAAATTTCAAAAATTCAGATAAATATTAAGCCCAATATATCATTTTAAATGATATTAACATGAACCTTTTCAAACTACATATCACCTCCAAACATGCTGAAACTTTATAAAATAAAATCATTTTTAAAAAGTGAATAACTTTGTTTATACTCATTTAAAATATCTCACAATCTTCAGTTTTTTATAACTATATTTTTTCCTTTTTGGATTTCAAAATATTAAGGGGGTACAAATATTTTAGGTTACATAGACCACTTTTGTAATGTTTGAGTTCCAGCTATAGGTGTGCCTATCACCCAAATAGTGTTCATTATATCCATTAGGTAGGTTTTTAACACTCCCCTTCTTCCTCCTCCCCATTGTTGGTTTCCACTGAGTTTTACTTCCTTCTGTGCACATGTGTGTTCATCATTTAGTTCCAATTTAATAGCAAGTACATGTGGTCTTTGTTTCTCCATTCTTGAGATACTTTGCTTAGGAGAATGGTCTTCAGTTCCATCCAGATTGCTGCAAAAGATATTTTTTCATCTTTTTTATGTCTGAGTAGTACTCCATGGTATACATATACCACATTTTATTAATTCACTCATGAATTGACAATGCAGCACAATTCACAATTGCAAAGATGTGGAACCAACCCAAGAGCCCATCAATTCATGATAACTATATTTTTTTCACTACACTAATCTACCCCACTGTAGAATACAGTAGTCCTTCTTAAAGACAATCCTAAAAGAATTTTAATATTAATAATAACATTATAATGACTCTTGTAATCTGTTTTGCATGAATCAGCCTTGTAGTACTCAAGCTTTTGTCCCATTAGTTCTCTCAATATATATTAGCTTCATTTTCTGCTATTGCTGCATAGTGTTTCTTTCAACAGGCAAGACTGTAAAAATAGCATTCGGCAGTACTCTCCAGCAGAAAGTCAAGTATTAGAGACACCAGACAAAGGGTACATGCTATGTGGTATATAGTTTTAAAATATGTATATTTAGAGTATTGAAACAGTGTTACTAATATAGTTCACATAAAACAACATGATGTGTGTTTCAGGAGATGCTTATAGAATTTGTGACCTTTGGATTAGAAAGTCTGTCTCCTTATCGCTGAAAAGTAAGTCTTGGTCTCCATAGATCACTAAATTAAAATAACTAGGTTTTACCCATCAGAATCAAGGAATAAAGATTAGGTCAAAATTGCATTTTTTTTAGATTTTCACAAAAAATGAGAATTTCATTTTTATACTTAGAAATGTGAAGAATAAATCATTTTACTAAATCACAGTCACTATATGAGAAAAAATATGCTTTGGACTCAAATCTGATTTGAAATTGAGCTTTACAATTTATTACCTGTGTGAGTTGGGGCAAATGCTCAATTTCTCTGAGCTTTGGGTTTCTCATCTGCAAATTAGGTATAGGAAAATTTACCTCTTAGTGTTGTATTGAGGATTAAGGGTATAATGAACATAGAATACCTTTAACTCTGCATCTTTACTGTAATATGTTATGCTTTATTAATATAAGTGCTTTGCTAATTGATTTTATGAACATTTAATGAGACTAGATGTCTGATAAAGCCCTAGCCAGTTTCTTATTCTTGCCCCGTTGCTAGCATTTGCCAGATTTCATTCAGGCAGCATAATTTAACTTTTAAAGGGTATGTTTTCTACATTGCGGTTTTGAACTTAAGGAAATTTGCTTTAGAATTGAGTTTTCCTTTCAGAATGTCCATACACTTTCATGGATCTGAATTATTTACTTCTTCCTAAAGCAAAAGTCATTGTTCACTTAATCTTTTTATACTTTAGAAAATCCAATGAAAATATATTTAGCAATCTGTAGTATGTTAAAATATCCACCCTCAAGCACCAGTTAATGAACAACAAAAATAACAAATCAGAAAGAACGTCTTTATCTTTTAATAAAGCATCTGGATTCTTAGAGAAAAAGACATAAGGTAGCTGACATCAGGACCAGCTAGCTTAATGTGCCTCCTGAAAGTTATAGAAGAGACTCAACCATGTAGGGATGAGGCAGGGGTATGATTGACTTGGTTGAGCCTGGAAGAATCAGTAAAAGAAACATTTGGTAAATCAGAAAGTAGCAGTAAGGGATAGTAATGGGAAAGTCTACAAAGCAGTCTCATGGGTGAGAACAGAAGGGCTGATCCAGTAGTAATCTCTTCAGAATGGAGAAACAGTTCATAGCATTTTTTGATACATCAAAAATATGAAGCTCCTCATATTTTATTTAAACTATGGTATGCTCAGAATATTATTTTTACGCTGGTACAATTCAGTTACATAATTTTTATATGAAGTATTCTTTGCTAGTTTCTAAACAGAACTCCTCACTGTTTTTGCTTAGTTTTAGCACTTTGAAATTAAACATGGCCTCTGCAAAAGATTTTCATCTAGATTAGATTTTCATCTAATAATCTACAAATATTGTGTGTTCGTGTATACAGTGTGTGTATTTAATTTTATTTATATGTTCCTCTTTTCATTTAAATGTCACTCCTTCACCCATTTTCTGCTCTGCACAGAAATTTGGTTATTTTGTAACTTGCTAGGAAGACTTCATTTGGAATTGTCTATAAGTTATTAATGATTCCACCAAATATTCTAGTTCTCTTCTCCTCACTAGCACAAGGAAGAATTGCATTTCCTGTACCACCTGCTTGTGGCTGCATGGAGTCATAACTAGTTCTAGCCTTTGAGTTGTGAGCCATGTACTTGACTGGTACTGTTCAAGCTAGCGATTGATCTATCTGCCTGGGGTTCAGGGTAAGGTGACACAGGGCAGAGCCCCCATACAGCTAATAATAGACTAGTATCATGTGTAGAAATACAGCCCTATTTTTCTAAGTCACTAACATTTTGGAGTTGTTTGTCACTGCAGCATAACAAGTTATCATGATGTAATTGTGAAACTTCAAGCATCACATGTAAGCATCAGGGGTATGCAGTCACAGTTATTCCAGCAAAAAATATCAGTACTACAGCCCTTGATGAGAAAATGCTTTTCACTTTTCCTCTACTTAGCATTCTTTTAGACAGGGGGAGGGCTCCATGCATGAAAATGTTGCTTAGATTGTTTAGTGCTTAATAATATATCAGAATAATACAAAAGTTAATTAAGAGAATATAGATGTACAGTTTGATGATAAACAAGATACTATATTGCTTTCTTTGGCTGTATAAAAATTATAATATCTTTTTATATGTTTGCTGGCCATTATTCTGTCTTCTTTTGAAAAGTTTCTGTTCATATCCTTTGCCCATTTATTGATGGAGATGCTTGATTTTTTTCTTATTAATTTTCTTAAGTTCTATATAGATTCTTGTTATCAGCCCTTTAATGGATGTGTAGAATGCAAATATTTTCTCCCATTCTGTAGATTGTCTATTTGCTCTAATGTTAGTTTCCTTGGCTGTGCAGAAGTTTTTTAGTTTGATCAGGTCCCATTTATTTATTTTTGTTGCTGCTGTGATTACTCTGGGGTTCTTCTTCGTAAATTCTCTGCCTAGGGCCAATGTCTATGAGAGTTTTCCGAACATTTTCTTCTAGAATTCTTAAGGTTTCAGGCCTTTGGTTTAAGTTTGTTATCCCTTGTGAGTTGATTTTTGTGAGAGGTGAGAGGCGGGAATCCAGTTTCAATGTTCTACATGTGATTATACAGTTTTCCCAGCACCATTTATTGATTAGAGATTCTTTTCGCCAATGTATATTTTTGTCTACTTTGTCAAAGATTAGATAACAATATAAGGATGGTTTTATATCTGGTTTCTCAGTCCTGTCCCAAAGGTCTATATCTCTGTTCTTGTGCCGGTACCATGTTGTTTTGGCTACTATAATCTTGTAGTAAAGCTTGAAGTCTGGTAGACTCCCAATTTGTTCTTTTTGCTCAACATCTCTAATCATAAGAGAAATGCAAATCAAAACCAAAATGAGATATCATCTAACTCCAGTGAGAATGGCTTTTACACAAAAATCCCAAAACAACAAATGCTGGTGTCAATGTGGAGAGATTGGAACACTCTTACACTAATGATTAGACTGCAATTTAGTACAACCCCTGTGGAAAGCAATTTGGAGATATTTCAAAGAGCTAAAAATAGAAATACCATTTGATACAGCAATCCCACTACTAGGCATCTACCCAAAGGAAAAAAAAGACATTCTATAATAAAGACATCTGCACTTGAATGTTTATGGCAGCACAATTCACAATTGCAAAGATGTGGAAACAACCCAAGTGCCCATCAATACATGAGTGGATTAATAAAATGCGGTATATGTATACTATGGAATACTACTCAACTACAATAAATAATGGTGAACTAGCACCTCTTATATTATCCTGGATAGAGCTTGAGCCCATCCTTCAAAGTGAGGTATCACAAGAATGGAAAAACAAGCACCACATGTACTCGCCATCAAACTGGTACTAACTGATCAACACTAAGGTGCTCACGTGGTAGTAATATTCACTAGGTTCCAGTCAGGTGGGAAGGGAGGGTGGGGAAACTCACAACTAATTGATGCGGAGCACACTGTACGGGGGAAGGGCACACTTGTAGCCCTGACTTTGGTGAGGCAAAGGCATTATATTTAACCAAAATATTTGTACCCTCATAATATTCTGAAATAATAAAAAAATTGTAATATCTTCCAAATGACTGCCTTCATTTTCTTTTAAATTACCAATGGATCTCAAAAGTCCACAGAAAAAGAGAGAGTCCCCTGGCCTATACAGTAGCTAATGGTTTTTTAAAGTATGTTTTCTCTTCCTCAGTGGTCAGGAGAGAATTCCTCCAATCCTAGTCAAATAGCTCCAATTCTAGATATCAGTTCTAACACTGAAAAACAAATTCTTGTGGGGGAGGGACACACTTGTAGGCCTGGCTTGGGCGGTGCAAACACATTACATGTAACCAAAATGTTTGTACCCCCATAATATCCTGAATAAATAAAAAAAATCCAAGAAAAATGTCATTAATTGTTAACACTTTTTTTCCTTCTTCTCTATTTTTATCCCTTCTTTCTGTCTTTACACATATCCTTCACACTAGTATCTATTTTCTACCATGACTTTTTCTACATTTCCCTGCATTTTCATTATGTGTTATAAACATATATTATTTTAAGCATTCCTTGAAATAGACAGTAGCACAGAAAAGTAATACTAAGTTACTTGAGTTTATGTGAGTTTGAAATTCCTGGCTTAAGGAATCTATGGGAAGAATTAACTTAGATATTTTTTTTTCTTCGTTTGGATAGCAGGTTGGAGTTGACATGCTCTTTAGATAAGATTATCTGATATATTCATAGATGGCTCTCCTCAATGCTTGTTTGATATTTTGGCAAAGGACAGGTAACAAACAAATTGGTAATGTTCTTTGGATTGTCATATTTTTTTTCTTAAGCCTATGAAATGCAGAGTAAGAACATCTTAAATTGCCTAAAATTCCCACTGCATTCACGAAACAAAAAGACATTTAGAGAAAAGCACCGTTGAGAAGAAAGACCTTTTGAAAGGGGTTCAACTCTGCGAGTTAAAAAGTACAACAAAAATACATAGAAATAATTGATTTTTTTAGTAGTAGGATTTGGGGGTTTATTTTGTAAATATCACTAAATTTGTGAAAAATAATAGAACGATCCTGACATTTCACTCTTTTTAACCAAGAAAATCTTTTGAAGTTACATTATTAAAAAATTTACGTCACTCCAGAATAAAAATATCATTGCAGACAGCTTTTCCCCACTGTTCTTTCCCCACAAAACCTCACCAATAATCTTTGAAACCAGATCTTCATTTAGGAGGGAGTATTATGAAAGCTATAGAATCATAGATAAAGAAAGTCTTTACTGTATTTGGGGAAGATTTCAAAGAGGAGGTGGCATTTTAACCATAATAGTAGTAGTTCTTCACATGGTATGAAGTTTTCCAGGCAAAGGAAATAGTAAGACAAAGGCCTTAAGACAAATGATGTATTTAAGAACATCTGTTATGGTTAGAGCATATCACATTTGCAAAGAGTTACAGAAGATAAGGCTCGGAAGGAAAGCTGAGCCAAGGTGAATAGCACCTTGTATATCACTGTGTCAGTCAGGGTATAGTACAGGAAATATACTGTTTTTCGTATTTTAAATGAGTTTCCCAAGATCACACTGCTAATAGTTAACAGAAATGGAATTTGAATATAGGAAGGCTTGTCTCCTGAGTGAGTCTGTGCTGGTAACCACTATGCTGTAGATAAATGTATGGGTAACAACAAAGATATTTTTATGAATAAAGTATAAACTAAGGATCAGGAAGCAAAAGATAATTGTACGAGGTGGCATTCATTATACTTGTTTGAGGCAAAGTAATTTTGAATCGATACTTAAGGTATGTTATTTTCACGGCAAGAAAAGAGAAAGCACAAGGTAGCCAAAAGAAGAGCATTTGATTCTTTGTCTTAAAGTAATTTTTCATTTTCTCTCTTACCCTCTCCTATTTTCTTCCCTTCCCTCCCCTTGTATCTTTTTCTTGTCAAGAGGCTGATTATGGAGAGATAGACATTCAAGCCACAAGGCTATTTTTTTAATATAGTTTAAAAAAAGTAGTTGTTTCTGAGGTATACTTTGCAGTTAATAAACAAATAGAAACATACAGTGTATTTTTGTATCATATTTGCAAACCACAAATATATGAGACCTTGTTTCTCTTTGAATATCTCACTATGGTGTTTTTATAACACACTGACGATCTGTATTACAATTCCATTATCAAAGAACTCCATCACCATATCTACTTATTACACCCAATTATAAAACCTGAGCTGCTTGGCTAAGGTATTCATTAACCTTTTCAGAGCTTATAATAGGAAATCTAGTCATATGGAGGTGGTAGACTACATTCTGAAAATGAGCCCAGTTGTCATGTATAGTAAATTTTAATACCCAAATTCTCTGTAAATTGGGCAGTTTAATGAAATTGAATGAGGAGGTCCTATTTTAATCAGCTTAGAATTATGAAATTTGAATTCATTTGTACTGTGAAAATAATGATTATGTCTGGTATAAATGCTAAAAGAACATTTTTGCTTTTTATTCTAATTAAATTTTCTGCATTTATTAATTAATTTTATTTCTCTTTATATGCCTTAAGGGTTTTAAATTCTGATTGAAAATGTATATTCAGTAAAAAACATTATTAATTTGTGTCTCTCGTTTCGACATTCTCTTAAAACACAGAAAGAAAACTAAGAATCTTATCTATAATAAAAAAGTTTACTTTAAGTTTCATATTACTTCCATAGAAAATAATGCAGACAGCCTTGGTGATTTAGCATGTGTAGAATACCTTTAATTTAAATTATTTTTGTTTAAATTGTGAGTATTTCTTGAACTGATACTACTACATTATATAAACTTCTTTATGGCAGAATAATTTTAAAATCATATTTAACTTAAATCTTCAAAGTGCTTACTGTTTTCCATAACATTTGACATTGTTAATAAGTCCCAATTCCTAGAATGTTCCCTTTCCCTTGTTTTAAAATTCCACTGTCTCTTTATTCTTCTACCTCTTTGAACATCATTTATTTGTCCCTATTACTTATTTTTTCAATTAAATTCTGTGCTTCATTGGGCTCTATCCATGCTCAGTTTTGTATTCTTATCCCAACAATCTTTTCTGGAAAACACAAGTTCTTCCCTTATCTTCAATTTTTATATATGCTAATCAACTTATCAATTTTTCAATTAATCACTCATCCATTTATTTAGGAAATAGTTTTGGGTACGTACTATGTGTTAAGTATTTTGATACTCATTGATGTGACAGTCAAGCATAGTCCCTGTCCTCTAGGAACTTACAGACTAGTGAAGAACTCAGGCAAATTAATGTGGGGTCAGTTAGTACCAGATAAAGGCTTTAGTAAGTACATTTGTGGTTGGATCAGAATATACAGAGATGGGGGTGGTGAGCTATGAGCTATAAAGTTTTAAAAAACATTTTAAGTATAATTTTAAGCCTAAGTTTATTTTGCTAAAGTTATATTTAATTAGGATGTACATACACATATAATATTCTGTGATAGTGACACAAATATCATTAACACTAATGTTCATTATTCATTTTAACAATCTCTTCTACAAACCAAGTTCAATAGTGCCTTATTAATATATTCAAGGATATTCAATATAGATAAAAATTTCACCACATGTACTCACCATCAAATTGGTATTAACTGATCAACACATAAGTGCACATATAAGAATAACATCTATTGGACATTGGGCAGGGAGGAGGGGGAAGGGGGGAGGAGGGAGGAGGGGACGGGTATATGCATACACAAAGAGTGCAATGTGCACCACACAATGGGATGGACATATTTGAAACTTGGACTGAGGGGGGGAGGGGGGCAAGGGCAATGCATGTAACCTAAACATCTGTACCCCCATATTATGTTGAAATAAAAAAAAATTTCATGTGACAAAGTTCTTAAAATTGATAGGCATTAACAGATAGATATAGACATTGATTATCAGAGTGAGAGTTGTTCTTGCTGTTAATTGTTTTAAACATGTGTTGATGACAGATATAACATTTACTTATCCACTTGGACCTTCACCTATATTCTTATTTTACTTACCACAACTAATTTTATCATTTAATATTCAGAGAATTGTTTCCTATATAGAGATTAAGTTTTTAGTTTAACAGTACTTTGAGCAAAATATTGGCATAGGAAAGACCCCAGTAATATGATCTTGCTGTAAAATACATCATTAAATGCCTGAAGCTATTAGCAAAGAGTTCTAAAGGCCAATATGTGAAGTGCAGAGACAACTGTCTGCACATTTATATATTTCCATTTTTTAATGGCAATGCAAGGGAAGTTAAAAGTCAGTCATCAAATTATGCTGTGAATCATGTAAGTAATTTCTTTTGTAAGTGACATGGAAATTGGAGTAGATAGAGATGTGGATAATTTATGAATTTTATTGCGATCTGTAAATGCAGTCATGATTTTTGTAATTATATTCTACTTCACCTGTAGTTGACTAATGAAATGATACAAATAACCAAGGGATTTCTTGTTAAAAGCAGAAGCAAGCCTATCTTTAAGACATCAAGACATCTAAGTGCTAAGTACTAAGTACTATCAATTGAGTTTTTAGCCCTGGACATTAATAAATGCTCCTGGAGTAAATGTATTTCATTTTCACATTGGAAAAAAAAAGAGAAAATGCCGTTGAGAAGCTGTAGAGAAGCATGGTGGTCAAGAGGGCAGACTCAGAAGCTAGACTGTATTGATTCAAAACTCAGTTCTACCACATATTTTCTCGGTTCTTTTGAGTAAGTTATTTAACCATTTAATTGCTGAATTTACTCCTCTACAAAATGGGGACAATAAAATTAATACCTACCTCGTAGAGTTGTTGTGAAGACTAAAAAGATTACTATATGTAAATCACTTAAAACACTGTCAGATATGTGCTTGCTGTTACATTTCTTGAGACCAAAATGCTAAAGAAAAAAGTTAACTTATGTGAAATTTAATTTATGTGAAAATTTACAAACTATAAGCATGATAAACCAAAGTTTTTAATTTATATATTCTAATAGCTATGTATAAAGCATATTTTTAGTTTAAAATGAAGTGTTAAAGAAATATGAATAACTGTCACCAATGATACAAATTCTATCACTGCTATCATGTGAAATTGCAGCTATAGATTCTCACAAGATACATTACTGGCCAATAGTAATATTGGTAAAAGACTTTCAGGAACACAGGAGAAAAAACTGCTTAAGCTCAAATGAAATTATAAGACAAAAAGGCAGAGTCCATGTAGAGAATAAAAGCAAAATCAATTACATTAAAGTACCATACTGTCTGAATGAAGCCCTTCTTACCCTAGCAAGTTTGGAAAGTCTGTCAAGTTAGCCTGCTCCAGACCTATCATCCTGATATAGAAGTCTTCCTGCCTTCAGGCCGGAATGTATCTCAGTAAGTTCTTTCTTTAGGAGAAAAATCCTGGTGGGAAAACACACCTGTAAGTTCTAAAGAAATAAAGAAGAGCAACACTATGCTATGGTCTGAATATTTGCCCCTATCCCCCAAATTCATACATTGAAGCCTAATCCCTAATTTGATACCATGAGAAGATGGGGCCTTTGGGCAATGATTAGGTCATGATGGCAGAACCCTTATGGATGAGATTAGTGCCTTTATAAAAGAAACTCCAAGGAGTCAGATAACCTCTTCCATAATGTGAGGATGCAGCAAGAAAGTACCATCTATGAATAAGAGATTGAGTCCTCCCAAGACACCGCATATGCCAGCACTTTGATCCTGGATTTAGCGGCCTCCAGAACTGTGTGCAATAAATTTCTGTTATTTATAAGCCACTCAGTTTACAGTATTTTTATTATAGTAGCCCAGGTAGACATTAACCAACATACTGCTTTATTGATAAAAATGAACAGAAAGCTAGAATTAGCACACTGAATCAAAAAGACAACATGATCTAATAGAAAAATTGGCTTTGAAGAAACAAAGATGTGATAAGTAGCAGAAAAGCATTAATATGCAGTTGACTCTTGACTATGCAAATTTGAATTGTGTGAATGTATTTACATGCAGATTTTTTTCAACCAAACTCTAATTGAAAATACAGTATTGGTGGGATGCAAAACCAGTGTGTAAGGAAGGCTAACTTTTTGTATACATGGGTTCTTCAGAGCTGACTGTAGCACTTGACTATGCATGGATGTTAATATATTCAGGGAGTTCTGGAAGCAATCCCCAGCATACACTGAGGGACAACTGTATAAAATATATTACAGCACTTTAAATATATATATTTTTTGAAGTAACTTCATATTCATAAAACATATTTAAAAAGACTGCCCTGAGAAAGGAGTAGAGAGAATGAGAAAGTTATTGGACCATAAATATGTGATTATCAAGACAATAACAATAGAAAGACTGAATATGGAGTGGACTCGATGAAGGCTAGAATAGCACATGGAAAATAAAGTCAAGGTATTTTCCAGAAACATTGACTAAACAGACAAAAAAATAGATGTGAAACATCAGAGAAAAATCAAGACATGGAATACCTATTTACTTGATCCATTTGTTGGGAAGATATTGAATTTATCAGCATTATGTTGATTTTATTGCTAGAAGGAAAAAACTGACAAAAAGATAGTAAGAAATAATTGAAGAAATTAAAGAAAATATCCTATAATTAAGAAAGACTTATTTCTTCAGATTTAAAGAGCCCACCAAGTACAAAAAGGATGTCTGAAAGAAACCACACTCCTACTGGTAAAATCACTGGTTAATACACAGGGAAAAAAGAAAAAAACAAATTATACAACTTTCAGAATTAAAAAATAGAATAAGTTTTCTTTAGAAGACTTAAGGTCATATTGGCATTAGATGTCTCATAATCAACAGTTGAACACAATTTTGGCATGTCTATGGAGTTCTAAAGGAGGAAAAACATTGACTATCTAGAAATACACACACACACACATACACACACACACACACACAGACACACGCACACACAGATCCATTTGATAATTCTAGTGCAAAGACAAAAGAAAAGATAGCTATTGATTTACAAACACTACAGCTAAGATAATATTAATAACAGCTAACATTTATTGAGCACTTACATTGTGACAATCACTATTCTAAATTTTCTACATGTGATATGTAATTTAATACTACAACAACCCAATGAGTCAGGTACCAATATTATTCCTTATGCATTATAGATTTTTTATTTTGTAGATATAAAATTTTCCTTAAAAACTGAAAAACAAAATCACATAGCTCAAGAATGACTTAGTAAGGTTTCAAATCCAAGTAGCTTGGTGTCAGAGTTCTCGCTCTTGCCTATTAAGGCATACAACTTTCCATATAGCTTTTCTAAAGAAAAATAAATCTAAATATATTGGGAATTTACTTATAGTAAAATACTAAGGAATGGGAAGATAGGAAGAAAATGGACAAATAGGTTAGAAAATGAATTGAACTTCCAATAAGTTATTCTGGTCAAATCAATTCTTCTTCCTGTAACTCCTGACTTTCTGCTGGTTGTCAATAGGTACCTATTATCTCATGACATTAAAATGTAACCCATATCTAGCTTTCCTACAGTTTTGTTAACCCTTAGGTTGGAGTATGTGACACTGTGAAAGGGAGAATTTTTCCCTGAAAGTAAAGTGGAGTCTAAATTCATCACCCTTAAAATTGTATTTATAGTAGGGTACCCGCACACACACACATACACACGCACATACACACGCACATCTTTCTTCCTGCATAGTGTTTGCAAGAATGGTCTAGATAAGCAAAGTGCTAATCTATTCAGCAACTAATCAAAATAGTCAATGATCTTTCAAGACATAGTAAATTATTACTCAAATTTCTTCATCATGATTTAGTTCATCACATCCCTTTAAGAAGATACGATTTCGTGGAGGAAAAAAGTTATTCGGTAATTCTCCTGGCACAATATTCTGACTCAGTAACTATATAAATTTTTTATCTATAGATAAAAAAATCTATAGATAATACATCACCAATAATTGTTGTAAGTTGTCATTAAATATAATGAAATTTCATCTGAACTGTGAGATAAAAGACATGACATTTCTAGTATTAACACATTTCCTTGTATTAGAAAAAGAGTGAAAATGAAAAAATAGCATGTGAGGGCAGTACTGCAAATTCAAATTTGATCTCTAGGTTCCACAATCAACCTGCAAACATATAATTTCACCATGATTCCTCAATATGATGTCAAAACAGAGTAAAGAAAATTTTGCTAGCCCTATAATAACATGGTTTTCACATTCTTGACCTTTAAAAAATTATCCCCCAATTGGCTGAACTAAGCCTTAAAGTAAGTTATTTTAAAAAATCTAAATGGGTGAGGTATTTCCTGAGCCCTTCTATGTCTGAAGATTTACTTCAGTTGCCTTCACAAAAAACCTGTAAAATCCTTTTCCTACCAGGGATCTTCAAATGTTGTTATATTGCCTCCAGGACTAACATGTTATGGATAAATCTGGAACCAGCCTACTCTTTTCTAGATTATCTTCATTATTTACTCCATTTCAAAATGCCTGAAGGACTTTATAATTTATCCTTCTGATGCAAGAATTTAAGAATATGGATTTATTTTCATTATCTTTGCCTAGAAGTTAGTAATCCCTTTTAATATTCATATTTCTTCACCTCTGGAAAGTTGGCTTCAACTATATTTTTTTTATATTTATTTTATTTCAGCATATTATGGGGGTACAGATGATTAGGTTACGTATGATGCCCTTACCCTCGCTCCCCCCCAAGTCCGAGCTTCAAGTGTGTCCATTCCCCCGGAAGGTGCGCATCACACTCATTGTTTGTGCATATGCCCGTCCCCTCCTCCCCCCTCCTCCCGCTCCCTGCCCAACAGCTAATATATGTTATTCTTATATGTGCACTTAAATGTTGATCAGCTCATACCAGTCTGATGGTGAGTACATGTGGTGCTTGTTTTTCCATTCTTGGGATACCTCGCTTTTAATACAACTTCGGGTACATTTGTTCCTCAGGTAAAACAATTATTTGTAGATTAGGTCTCCATTTTCTTTTTCCACAGCTACCACTTTCTCTCCCATTTGTATCTCCTTTTTCCCTTTCTCTAGACTCCAATAAAACTTCCTATATTTTCAGTCTACATTACTAATTTTACATTCTAGAGAATATTTCTTATTTTTTATTAACTATATTATGTACTTTAATTTTCTTATCTCGTATCGTATTTTAGTTACCTTGAAATTCTTCCTTATCTTGCTTGTTTCCCTTTTCATCTATTTTTGTTGTCTTTACATCTCAGCATGTTGCCCATATGCATTTGTGCTCTTGTATCTTAAAAGCAAATTTTTCCCCAACTATATTTAGGATATCAAAGAGCTTTTACATATTTTATTCTAGACCTCACATGGACTCATTTGCAACAGTATTCTCTTCTTTTGAATTTTAGAAGATGCCTCATTGCTGTAATTTTTTATCTTTACTCATTTTAAAATGAGGCAAGCTCTTTTCAAAGTATTTGGCAACAAAACCAGTGAGCTGTTTGTGCTTGTTCCCAGTGTCTGCCAAATCACAGAATGGTTAAATAGCATTTTTGGACCATAGTTAGAGGAAAGTTAATATCCACATATTTTAATACTATTTTCAGTTTTTAGTTGTCATCAACTTGAGGGAGTTTTGTCTTATTTCAGTAATATTTCATTTTCCTTCATCCAATCTTGTTCCATAAAATGTGCAATAAAAATTTATAATTTCCAACCCCCCAATGATAGAAGTTTATCTGTGGGTCTTTACATGATTTCAAGATAAACCATACTACCATCAATTGCCTGTCTAGTAATTTTTCTGGGCATTGTTGTCCCTCAATGAACATAGAAAGATGGATGATGGTAGGCATACTCTGTTTGCCTCACAAAGTAGCATCTTCACAGTAGAGACATATTTGCCTAGAGTTCTGGTTAGTATAGATCCAGGGATTCTGAGCTATGAGCCGGAGTGGAGTTGGTTAACCTCACTTCTACCCAACCATGATCTTACTTCCATGAGATAAATTTTTCTAGTTTCTTAATCTAGTCTCGTTCACCCACATTCTGGTCTTTTTTTAATTGTTTTTTCCACATTTTTGTTTATCTTTTTCTCTCTGTGTTCTCCTTGTTTTCTACAGATTCATCATATTTTCATAGGAAGTTGGGAGAGATTTCATCAGAGACTAAAATTCAGATATATATTAAATCAGAAATTTCCAATCAATTATTCTACATAGCCATATGTTACAAATGAATAGAAGAACTATTAATGGATAAATGAATTTAAAATATGATTATGTATGTATATATGCACATATACATACACATATACATACACTCTGTTTGCCTCACAAAGTAGCATCTTCACAGTAGAGACATATTTGCCTACACATAATAGAATATTTTTCAGTCATAAAAAAGAAGGAAATCTGTCATTTGTGATGGTATGGATGAATCTGGAGGACATTATAATAAATCAAATAAGCCAGACACAGAAAGACAAATACTTTGTTCTCACTTATATGTGGAATCTAAAAAAAGAGTCAAACATATAGAAACAGAGAATAGAACAGTGATTACCAGGGGCTGACAGGGGGTTGGAGATATGTTGGTCAATCGGTAAAACTACCTATTGGGTGCAACATACACTATTCTGGTGACGAGTACACTAAAAACTCAGACATCACAACTATACAATTCACCATGTAACCAAAAATCACTTGTACCTGTAAATCTATTGAGATAAAAAAAAGAAGACGAATAAGTTCTGGAGCTATAATATATAGCATGGTGATTACAGTTAAAAATACTATATTGTTTACTTGAAATTTGCAAAGACAGTAGTAGATTGTAAGTGTCCTCACATCCCCCCACACACAGTTATAATTGTGGTGATGGATGTGTTAATTAATTTGATTGTGGTAATCATTTCATAATGTGTGTGTGTGTGTGTGTGTGTGTATATATATATATATCAAATCATCACACTGTGTACCTTGAATGCATATAATTTTGTTTGTCAATTGTATCTTAATAGAATTGGGAAAAATTTTCATGTACAATTAAGAGTTTGACAGGATTGATTCAAATTCCTCATTACTATTTGGGAAAACAACTCAACAATCTGTTACTGGTTGTTTAGTAGTTTCACCATCTTTTTAGACTGATAAAACATCACACACACAAAAGCTACCTTGATCATTAAATGAAAAACTGTGGCTCCTTTCAAGTAGTCTCAGAGGAAAAAAATAGCTTAGAAAAAACACTTACTCACTTACTACAATTATTTCAAGTGGCATTAATATCTTGTTTTCTTAAAATATAAAATATATAATTAGAGTTAATTTACTTGACTCACGAAGGTTGAATTGTAGTAAGGTTTAAAGTTTGACCCTGTAATATAATAATCAATTTAAAAATTTTTATATTACCTTGACAGCATAAAAGTATTACTGGGTCCATTAAAAATATACCACCTATACACAGAAGGGTTTAGTTAACCAAAAACTTCAAACGGTCTCTGCTTATATTAGCTGCATTTTCCATACCATACCTAGAAAAGAATATCACTTTACTGTCTTCCATATGCCTCGTCCTCACCACAACATCTGCTAAATCCAAGTTGGCATCATTATCAGAAAGGAGTAGACTTCTGCAGTCTCTTCCTTGTGCTTTGTGTTAGCCAAAAGCTTTTTGCTTTGCCCAAATTGTTAAGTCCATCTGCCAGTAGTCTCTCCAACTCATTATGCCATCTGCCAGGCACTGACCTATCACTCCCTCTGGTCTAGATGCCACATTGTATGTGTCTGGCATCTCCAAATATTCCCTACTGTCTCACATTCTTCCAGAATATAGAGAAATGGCTCAAGCTGACATTTCAAAACTAGCTAGCGCTGGAGCAAGAAGAACTGGTAATGCGAAGCATTCCAACTATTCAACACAATAAGTATTTTCCCAAAATAGCAGTGGAGGAGTTTTCACTGTAGAATAAAATGATCAGGATTTTTTCTTAAGGAATACTGAGTGAATGGGAGGCAAGTATTCATTTATATTCAATGACTTTTCTAAGTAAATATGAGAGCAATTTTGAAAGGAGTATACATTTAGAGGCTTTATGTTAAAATTCAGTCTTCTAAATACAGTGTGAACACTACTGGGAGACATCACAGAGAAGAAAAAAGAACACAGTCTTTTTAGTAGAAGGGTAGTGATGAAATCTCAGCTCTCTTTTATTAGTTCTTGGACCTTGGGAAATATTTTTAGCCTCTCTGAGTTTCAGTTTTTTCATCTGCAAAATGGAGATAAAACTTAACATCACAAGATTGTTGGAGGAATTAATTGAAGCTATGTACCCTGACACATTGTGTTAATTTTAATATACTTACAGCTATTCAGTTTATACCTGATTAATTTAGGGAGGTTCACAGCTAAAAATGTTATTACCCATACCCATGTGACTAATTCCTGGAAAGTAGTTTGGACACTGGCAAAAGGGCTCCTGGGCATTAAAAATGAACTTCCCTTAATTTTTTGCATTGAGCTCTAGCATCTCAATGGACGTTAGGTAATAAAATGCAATGACATCTCACCAACACCATAAAACTTCTATATAACTGGCATCTCTAGCTTAATTTAAAATTTTTATTTGTTCATATTAGATGGATGAGGGGAAAAGAACCACTTAATTGAGAGATCATTGACAGATGTATCAAAAGTAGCAGAAATCTTCAAATTAAAAGATACACACACATTATTAAGTGAGAAAACATACCAGAATACTATTTTGAAATGTCAATGTATTAAAAATGACATTCACTATTTAAATATCATGAAAAGAAATTCAATGAAGCTATGATGACAAACTGTCATCCTATTACACCAACATTCACTGAATGCAAAGATTAGAGATGCATAAATTACCTACTACCACAAAACTTATTGAGGTTTATAAAACTTTGCTTTTGCATTGCAGTGTGGGACCATTTTCCTGATGTGTAGAATGATGATTGTGGTATTTCCATAAAATCATTAAGCAAATAACAGAATTTTAATAAATTGCATGCTATGCACTCTAGCACAAGAAAAATGAATATACATATGTCTAATGCTTACAGATAGACATATGTATCTATATGTAGATATTCATGGACAAAATACTACACTGTTTTGTTTAAGATTTTTTAAAAGTTTTCCCTCGTATTTGAGCAAAGAAAATATTCAGTGCAATGTATACAGATCACATAAGTGTACTCAACTTAAAATGATCAAAAAATATCTCACTGCCCGAGGTCCTGTCTACCACAGCCAGAGCTCTCAAAGATACTACATTGAAGATGATTCCTAGAAAAAAACAAAACAAAACAGAAAAACATTAGTTTATGAGTACCATAGATAGAACAAGAAAGTGGTGAAAATTTAAGGACAGTATTTGTATAGAAGCCTAGTTTATCTGTGATGATATATGCATGTCCTAAACCCCTGTCCCATACTTCCTTTACATGATGCCTGGATGTTTTGTTCTATCCCTTGAAAATATTAAACACTATTATGAACTAGTTAAATCATATTGCTTTCTTAAAATTTCTTAGCTAAAATTTATTTCAGTAGAGAATGAAGATATTTTTAAAATGATAGATTTTTTGAGGGAAGATAGTATTAATTAAACCTTTAAAATAAGACTTTTGAGTTTTAAATTACTTTATAATGCATACATAGATAGATACAGATATATAGATATGTACATGAAGTATTAACCTATGTATAGAACTACAACATTTAAATTCCCTGAAATGTCTTATTTCTAATTTTCAGGTACTTTATAAGCAAGCTAAATTTTTTTCATTCAATAAAAAATATTTGTCGAGCACCTACTAAATGCCAGGCACTAGGCTTGGTGCTAGAAATACGAGTGCACAAAATATTCATAGGTCCTGTTCTTGTGGAGCTTGTAGAATTACTGTGTCTGTATTAAAATTCACAGTAAACACAAAATTAAAGTTTATAGTAATTTTAAGAAAATTTAGATTAGAATTTTATGAATAATTAATTGGCACAGAATACAGGGCCAATTGGTTTCAAGTTGACTATGTGTTTTACAACATTCTCTAAGCACTTCATTGGGTTATCACACACAACTGTTTTTATCTAGTCTGTCTCTTCATAAACAGAGCCAATGTGAATGTACAGATGTGACTTTATAAATAAAACCTTAAGGGTTTATATTTGTCGTCTGTCGTTCTCAATGTTAAGAAGGAACCATATAAAGTATATTTGAATAGGTCTCTATCTTTGTACCTATCACTCAGTATAAACACAGATGTCATCCCATTTTAATGTTCTGTTTCCTAGGATCTCCAGGGTGGAAAACACCTTGAAATATTCTGATTCCATAACATATGTGCCCATTTTTCTTTGAAATTTTAAAGGCCTTTTTATTCTCCCTTTATAATATCTTATATCTTCATACTTAATAATGTATATATATTTTGGAGCTTCAGATTAATTACTAGATCACTGATAATGTGTTTATTTTTAACATTTTATGATGTAGGATGAGGGAACATACTAAAAATCATAGTGAAAGCTGTATTTAAATTTAACCCTATTAAGAATTTTCTAGACAGTGTATATTTTTAATCTCTCACAGATACAATTGAGATCATGTTTTAAAAAGTATAAACAATCACAGAATAACTATATAAAATGTTATTTCCAACTAAAGAGAATAGATTTTTTATTAACTGAATGGTTATCCAATTTTCACTTTTAAATTTTGTAGTATGATATATAAATTTATGAACATAAAGTCAGTTATTTATAAATTAAGCATCCTTAGTTTTTAATGTAGATATTATTGGGAAATGGATCAAACATTTATTTAATTAAATTATAATGTAATTATTTAGCAATTACCTTAAAAGTTAGATAAAAAGGATATAAAAATATGACTAGTCATTTTTACAGTATGTCTAAATATGAAGCAATATGAAAAATATAAACAGTATGCTAGGTGTACTATGTAACTTTATATATACACGTAGAAATATTTCATTGTAAAAAGGCTGAAATCATGCTGAAATATTAATAGTGGTTATCTTTAAATTGTAGGAATACAGATTTTATTTTTGTTTTCTTCATACATTTCTCTGTTTTCTCAATATTATACTGTGGTCATGTATTACTTTATTCCATAAAACATGTCAAACCTTACTCGTAAAGAGGTGGTAAAGTATTATGCAGATTTCATAATGATTCTTCTAAAGTGGATATAATTAAATGTCTTGGTGCTTTAAATGGTAAGATGTGGTTATCTGGAAAATCCATTTAGGTTGAGCTACTCAGTGTCTGTAGAGCCAAAATGAAAGAAACATCTACATATTCAGAATTGAAGTCCAGATTGCCATATCCAAAATGGTTCTGGTTATGTAATGAGACTGTAGTGTATGGGAACAGTCTACGTGCAAAACATTCCATTTAATGTTCCTGTCCAAATACAATAGACTATGAAATGAGACAAAACTTGCAAAAACACTCTGTAAATTAGAGAGTGTTATACAATTTTTAATGGTTATTAATTATCTTGACATTTCAGTGTTCATTTAAATAAATCAGCTTAAATTTATTTGACCAAAGACACACTTGTAAAAGAGGATTTTTATGTAGAGTAGTTCTGTACAGCTTGTTTTATGTTTCACCTCCCTCATACTCACATGGTTGGATGCTTCTGACTCCAATTTTAAGAGCTTCTTCATAAAGATTAGAAATTGATTGGAGGATGGAAGGAACATATAAGGGAGAGACCTTACTTCAGATAAGTCAGAGCTTATTACTTTGTCAGCACTATGACATTTGCCAGTTTATTTAAAATACCTAAATATAATAACAGCCTTAAGATAGGAATGTTTATAAAATAATCGCTAAAAATGTATAATACAATCATATATGCATTCACAAAAACAATCCTTGACGATGCTATGGGCCTTAAAATTTAAAAGAGATCAAATAATTAAACTACAGTACCAATCAACCATCATCCTGTTGAATGATCCGTAGAAAAACATTTTTAAGTTAGTCATGCCAATAATAACTTTGTTTGAAAAAAGTTGTAAATATTTCTCCTGAAGCATTACAAGTCCCATGCCAAAAGTGATAATACAGCATGACTTTGATAAAGAGGGGAGGGTTAATGGGTAGGAAAATACAGTCAGATAGAAAAAATACTATCTAGTATTCTTTTGCAATAGGGTGACTATAGTTAACAATAATTTATTGTGCATTACTAAATAATTAAAAGAATTGGATTTAAATGTTCCTTTTACAAAGAAATGATAAGTGCTTGAGGTGATGGATACCCCAATTACCCTGATTTGATCATTACACATTGTATACTTGATGGACAATTATATATCCATAATAATTAAAAATAAAAAATAAAAATAAGACTTCAACATATTTTTAAATGAAAATTAATAATTAAAAGTGAAGTCCAGGCCAGAATATAGTAAATATGTAGAGGAAAGGAATAATACATATATATTAGAGGAAAGGAAAATGTATTCGTGTGTGTGCACCACACATACATACAAACACACACACATATATATAGGCTTTTTTCCCCAGGTATACATTACTTATATGTTGAAGAAGTCAACTTTTACTAGATCTCTGTTACTTTTTTCCTTTATATTCTTATATTTTTTATTGAACTATAAGTTCTAATATATACAGGCATACCTTGTTATATTGTGCTTTGTTTGATTACACTTAGCAGACATTGGGCTTTTTATAAATGGAAGGTTTGTGACAATACTGAATCATGCGAGTCAATCAGCACCATTTTTACAACAGCATGTGCTCACTTTGTGTCCCTGTGTCACATTTTGGTAATTCCCATAATATTTCAGACTTGTTCATTATTGTCACATCTATTATGGTGATCTGTGATCAATGATATTTGATGTTACTATAGTAATTGTTTTGGAGCACTATGAACTGCACCCGTATAAGACAGTGAAGTTAATTGACAAATGTGTGTGTCCTGATTACTCCACAGACTGGCCATTCCCCTATCTCCCTCCTTCTTCTTCACCATCTCTATTCCCTGAGACAAGACAATATTGAAATTAAGTCAATTAATAATCTGATAATGGCCTCTAAATGTTTAAGTGAGAGGAAGAGTCACACATCTTTCATTTTAAACCAAAAGGTCAAAATGATTAAGCTTAGTGAGGAAGGCATAGCAAGATCCAAGATAGGCTGAAAGCAAGCCCTCTTGCCCCAAACAGTTAGCCAAGTTATGAATGCAAAGGAAAAGTTAATGCTTATACACTGTTGGTGGGAGCATGAACTAGTGCAGCTTCTGTGGAAAACAGTATGGAGATTCCTCAAAGAACTAAAAGTAGAGTTACCATTCAATCTAGCAATTCCACCACTGGGTATCTATTTACCCAAAGGAAAAGAAGTCATTTTATAAAAAGGACAACTGTACACAAATGTTTATCACAGCACAATAAACAATTGCAAAGATATGGAATCAACCTATGTGCCCATCAACTGATGAGTGGGTAAAGAAAATACGGTGTGATATGTATATACCATGGAGTACTACTGAGCCATAAAAACGAATGAAATAATGTCTTTTGCAGCAACTTGGTTGGAACCGGAGTTATCCTAAGTGAAGTATCTCAGGAATGGAAAAACAAATGCCACCTGTTCTCACTTACAAGTGGGAACTAAACGAGGGATATATATATGGTCATAAAGTGGTGTGATGGAAATTGAAAACTAAGGGGAGGAGAGATAAAAATCTACCTGTCGGGTACAGTGTTCTGGTGACAGCTACACTAAAAGTCCTGAATGCAACATTACACTATTCATCCATGTAACAAAATCACTTGTACCCTGTAAATCTATTGAAAAAAAATGTTCTTAAAGAAAATTAAAAGTGCTACTCCAGTGAACACATGAATGATAAGAAAGTTAAAAAAAAAAAAAAGCCTTACAGCTGATATGGAGAAAATTGTAGGGTCTGGATAGAAGACCAAACCAGCCACAATATTCCCTTAATACTAAGCCTAATCCAGAGCAAGTCCCTAACTGTCTTCAATTCTATAAAGGTGTAGAATGGTAAGGAAGCTACAGAAGAAAAGCTGGAAACTAACAGAGTTTGGTTCATGATATTTAAGGAAAGAAGCCATCTTCATAACATGAAAGTGCAAAGTGAAGCAGCAAGTACTGAGGTAGAAACCACAGTAAGTTATCCAGATGATCTACCTAAGATCACTGTGAAAGTGGCTAACTAAACAATGGATTTTCAATGTAGATTAAACAGCCTGATATTGGAGGAAGATACCATGTAGGACTTTCATAGCTAAAGAAGAGAAGCGATCAATGACTGGCTTCAAAGCTTCAAAGGACAGGCTATCTCTCTTAGGGGCTAATGCAGCTGGTGACTTTAAGATGAAGCCAATGTTCATTCATCCTTCTGAAAATTCTAGGGTCATTTAAAATTATGCCAAATTTACTTTGCTTGTGCTCTATAAATGGGACAACAGCACAATGGATGACAGCACTCTGTTTAACATGTGGTTTATTGACTATTTTAAGCCCACTATTAATATCTTCTGCTCAGAACAAAAGATTCTTCTCAAAATATTACTGCTAATATTCCTAGTCACTCAAAAGTTCTAATAGAGATGTACAAGGAGATTAACGTTTCTTTTTTCATGCCTGCTATCACAAAACCCATTTTGCAGCCCATTGATTAAAGAGTTATTCTCAAATTCCAGTGTAATTATAAAGAAATACATTTCATAAAACTATAAGCTGCCATAGATAGTGATTCCTCTGATGGACTTGGGCACAGTAAACAGAACATCTTATGGAAGTGATTTACCATTATAGATGCCAATAAAAACATTCATGATTCATGGGAGGAATTCAAAACATTGACATTGACAAGAGTTTGGAAGTTGATCCCAAACTTCATGGATGACTTTGAGGGGTTCAAGACTTCAGTGGAGGAAGTAACTGCAGATGTGGTTGAAATAGCAAGAGAACTAGAATTAGAAGTGGAAGGCTGGGTGTGGTGGCTCACGCCTCTAATCCTAGCACTCTGGGAGGCTGAGGCAGGAGGATTGCTTGAGGTCAGGAGTTTGAGACTAGCCTGAACAAGAACAAGACCCCATCACTACAAAAACTAGAAAAAATTAGCTGGGCATGGTGGTGCACCTCTGTAGTCCCAGCTACTCAGGAGGCTGAAGCAGGAAGATTGCATAAGCCTGGGAGTTCAAGGTTACAGTGAGCTATGATGATTCACTGCACTCTAGTCAGGGCAACAGAGCAAGACTGTCAAAAAAAAAAGAATAAGAATTGGAGCCTGAAGATGTAATTGAATTGTTGATTCTTAAGAATGAACAAAGAAAGTGGTTTCTTGAGATTGAAACTACTCCTGGTTAAGATGCTTTGAACATAGTTGAAATGACAACAGATTGAGAATATTATATAAATTTAGTTGGTAAAGCAATGGCAGAGTTTGAGAGGATTGGCTCTAATTTTGAAAGAAGTTCTACTGTGAGTAAAATGCTATCAAATAGCAATCACATACTACAGAGAAGTCTTCTGTGAAAGGAAGAGCCAATTGCAGTGGCAAACTTCAGTGTTGCCTTATTTTAATAAATTGTCACAGCCACCCCAACCTTCACCAACCACCACCCTGCTAAGTCAGCAGCCGTTAATATTCCATTGTGTATATATACCACATTTTCTTTGTCCATTCATCTGTTGATTAACACTTAGCTTGATTCCACATCTTGCCTGTTGTGAGTAGTGCTGCTATAAAAATAGGAGTGCAGATATCTCTCTGATATAGTGATTTCCTTTCTTTTGGATATATACTCAGTATTTGAAATGCTGGATCATATGATATATCTATTTTTAGTTTTTTGAGGAACCACCATACTTCTTTCCGTAGTAACTGTGTTTGCATTCTCACCAACAGTGTACTAGTGTTCTCCTTTCTCTGCATCCTTGCCAGCATGTGATATTTTTTGTCTTTTTGATAATAGCCATTTGAACTTGAGTGAGATGATATCTCATTTTGTTTTGATTTGAATTTCCCTAATTTTTAGTGATCATAAGCATTTTTTCATATACCTGTTGACCATTTGTATGTTTTCTTTTGAGAAATATCTATTCAAATCTTTTGCTCATTTTTAAATAGATGTTTTTGTTATTGCACTGTTTGAGATTCTCATATTCTAGTTATTAATCCCTTGTCAGATGGAAAGTTTGCAAGTATTTTCTCCCATTGTCTAGGTTGTTTCTTCACTCTGTTGAGTTTTTACTTTTCTGTGCAGAAGCTTTTTAACTTGACGTAATCCCATGTGTATATCTTTGCTTTTGTTGCCTTTGCCTTTGAATTCTCACCAAAGAAATGTTTGCCCAGACCAATGTTCTGAAGCATTTCCCCAATGTTTATCTTGAGTAATTTACAGTTTCACGTCTTACATTTAAGTCTTTAATTCATTTTGATTTGATTTTCATATGTGGTGAGTTTTTAATTAAGGTATGCATATTGGTTTTTTAGACATAATGGTAGTGCACCCTTAATAGACTCCAGTATAGTGTAAATATTACTTTTATAATATATGCACTGAGAAACCAAAAAATTGTGTGACTTTTTTATTGTGATATTTACTTTATTGAAGTAGTCTGAAACCAAATCTAAAATATCTCCTAGGAATGCCTATGGTAAAATGCACATTTTGTGAAGAAATTCTACCTATGTATACCCTCTTGTAACCACTATCTAGAGCAATATTACATTTCCGCCACCCTCAGAGTTGTTGCTTCAGTCAACACCTGCTTCCATCAGTACTATTCCTAAATTAACCACTTTTCTGATTACTAACACAATATTAGCTTTGTTTGTTCTGGAACCTCATATAATTTCAACCATACACATGTAATCTTTTGTGTGTGGCTTCTTTTTTGTTGTTCAGTATATACTGTTGTTAAGATTAATCCATGATATTGCACGTATCAGTAATTTGTACTTTTTATTACTGGGTAGCATTTTGTTCTGTGACTATACCAAAATTACCTATCCCAGCTTGATGCATATTCAAGTGGATTTTAGTTTTTGTTTGTTTGGTTGTTTGGGCTATTTTTAATAAAGTTGCTAAAGGCATGCTTGCACAAATATTTCCTTGAACACATGCACTCATTTTTCTTCAGTAGATGCCTAGCAGTGAATTGCTGGGTCATGGAGTAGACATATTTTTAATTTATGAGACTGTTAAATTAATTTCCAAAGTGACTATATAGCCATTTTACACTTCTGCCAACAATATATAAGTTATGTCTCTTTGTTTTTAATTGGCACAGTAAGTTATTCAGCTAAAATTACTAAGAAAAACACTTTCAATTATTTTGTCATATATTTTGACTACCACACATCCCCTCATAAGTAAGGTAGGATATGAATAATAAGTAAATTAATATATAAGAATGAAATCTTCTTGGCAATTGACAGTTTATTTCAAGGGTCCGTTTTCTGAGCTCCTATATCATTGTCTTTGTATCTTCCTTAAAGTGCTTATCACTCTCTAAATTTCTTCAGAATTTAGGAAGTCTATACTATATATCTGAATATGTCTGCCTACTGGGATCAACATGGATGGGATGACATAGGAAAATGATCTCTTACTAAATCCCTAGGGATGCAGGTCAGATTTCAGGAGGATAAATGAAATGGGGCAATATAGACAGACAACTGTTAGATTGGGCTGCTAACAGCACACATGCAGTGGAAAAAATCTGCAAATGATCACAAGATCACAGCAGCTGTTGATCAGAAAATAGATGCTTTGTCAGCAGTAGTATTAATATGATAGGATGGGCCATATTAATGTCATTAAACCTTCAATTACTGATTGATTACTATGTGTTTATCTAATTTAATCCTCATATTTAGTCTTCAGATTAAAGTTATGAAGCAGCTACTGCTATTACCCCACATGAGATGTGAAGAAATGGAAGCTCAAAAATTTTGGATAAATTACCCAAAGTCAAATCTCTAGTAAGTGTTGGAGCCAGGAATAACCCCAGGCTATGACTTAAAGACCATTGCTCTCTCCCTAGCATAATATTGTCTCAAGGTGACGCTGAATTGACATACCTTAGAATTCCAATTTTGAAAGACATATGAACCAGAGTAAAATCAGGCCATAGAGGGACTCACCAAACAGGTTTTATTTGCTATTGGAAAGAATTTATCTCATGGCAGTGGAAGAAAGTTGATAATGAGTTAAAAAAATGACAGAATTCAGTTTATCACCAGAGTTGGAACCACCATCCCTGGAAGAAATTCAACCCTTTCTCATTGAAGAGCACAAAGGAAGTTTCAGGGTATTCATATTCAGAATATCTTGGTAAAAGTCTTGCATTACTACTTATTTGAATCAGGTTGATTTACTTGGTGGAGAAACTAAGGAGACTTGGTAAGGACCAGAATTATTGAAGTAAATGATACTTGAATTTGATATTTACTGTTTGTATCCCAAACACAAGGTATATCAATTCACTTTTAATCTCTGCTATTTATCTGTGAGGTTCTTGAGAGCGTGCTCTATGTCTTGGTTGATCAGTGCATGCTGTTTACAGGATCCCAAAGAGTGGTTTTTGCATGTCGGTGGAATGAGAAAGTAAATCAACTCAATGATTTAGGCATGAATAATTTCAGAAAACTTCAAATTAAAAGACCATAGTTCCTCTCTATATAGAATGAAAATTTTAAAATGCCCTTTTGAACACTCTGGTTTCTCTTCAGATCGTATAAATCTTTCGCCTTTTAAAATGCTCTTTTGTCTGCTGCATCTTTCTCTTGTGTCCCAATTTTGTTTAAATTACCTAATGAAACATTGAAACATTGAAAATATTTCGACTCCATTTCCCTAAAAACATCCACTCTAGGTTGACTTATTTTTCTAATGATTGAGGATTCTTTAGTGTCCTCAGCATCATTATTATTATTATAATCTGGGGCTCTGATAAAAAGGAAGCATGATATAAAAGTATGGGATAGCATCATTCATTAACTCTGTGTTTTGGGGTAAATATTTGAAAATCTCTGAATCTCAATAACCCCAACATTTTAGAGCTTCCCTGTGCCTATATGAAATAATTCATGGCAAAATATTCAGTACATTGTGAAAAATAAAGATACACATGTGTCATTTATTAATTAGATTCTATTTTTATTACATTTATGATAGACATAGACCATATATAACCCTAGCATAAGTCTTTGTTCTGCTTAAAAAACAAAAGCCATGATATAACCTTGGATTCTTAAAAATATTTATACTAAAGGATCACTTAGTATAAAGTTGGGATTTGAGTAGGAAAGTTAATGAAACAATCTAGTTTCATGAGTTCTGGCTTGAGTATTCTTGCATGGCAACCATAGCAAATTACATGGCATTCCACTAATATCAAGAATAGTTTTACCTATATCACAACATTTTTATATTATGGCTTTTTTATCATAGAAAATGCCATGATTAATTAAAGTTCACTAATTCATCAACAATAATTATTCAATAATCATTCTAAATCTAAATTCACACTATACTTGCTACTATGAAAAATTGTTTGAGAATGAAATATCTGTTTTCTCTATAAAATTATGGCCTGATGGGGAACCAGGACAGACAAATGTGAAAATAATAATAATAATGTCTACAATAAGTGTATAAATAAATGTTAATTATGTATAGCAAGCTATGTAAATCAGTGGTAGAAGATACATAATATACACACACACACATATGTGTGTGTATATATATATACATATATATAAATAAAATTTGTGTCAATTAATGAACAATCTCTGCAATAGAATATTTTTTTCAATCAAGATTTTAAAAGAAATCAAGTATAAATATGGCCAGGAGAGAGTAATCAATGAACAATTAAATGTTAACTTGTAGAGGCAGAGATAAAGCAAAAATTTTGCATTACAAGTGTAAAGTTAATTTTCTTAGCTGGAGAGCAAGCAAACCATGGTTCATAGTAGCTAAAAATAAAGTTGGTGAATTGTGGCATAATGAGATGGGGAAGGTGAGAGCTGATTGGAATCATAGAAATCTATAAGAGAAATTTTATAAAAAGGAGTGGTAAGAAACTACTGGCTTTTGTAAAGGAAAATTACATGGGCAAAAGGTTTTAAAGTAAAATGATTATTGCTTCACTGAGTAAGAGAATTTTAGATAAGGTTAAGGACAAGTAAACCAGCTACTCTTATTTTTCATAGTTATGTCTGAGGTTTTAATGTGCTTTAACTTCATCTATCAATATATTTCCTACTGCAAAAATATAACTTCATCACAAAATAATTTAATGAAACTCAAAGCTTTTGAATGGTTAATTGCAAGTGAAAAGACAATATTCGTATTATTTTTTTCTTTTGCTTACATTTACCCAATCCAAGATCAGAAATCTAAATTTAAAGAGAATTTTTAAATTTCAACTTGAGAAGATTTTAAATGTTTTTAATTTATGTTATACAACTATATTTATCTTTCTATATATACATTATATATGGCTTATAAGGAGGCTATACTTTAAAAAATCAGATGAGTGATGCTATGCTAAATAAAATATGATAAAAATAAATACATTATATTGGCATCCTAGCAATATAATCTATTTTTTCCTTAAAAAACTAGACTCTAGATTATAATTTTATAATATTATCTGGATTAATACCTTTCAATATTTAAAAAAATGCTGCTTATCTTTCAGTAGCAAGACAGGTGTAGGGTAAAGGCAGCCAATATAATAGCAAAGCAAAATTTTCATTTCGAAAGTGATGCTTTGTTGGAAAAGACCGTTCTCAAATCATGGATGGCGTTACTGATGAAAAAGCAGAGGACTTAAAAGCCCATAAGGCAGTGCCAATTACCTTTCATTCTACAGATATGTTAAGCCTTCAATTGGTAAGCCTGAAGGGGAATGCAATAATGAAACAACTTGATTTGATAGGCAATAAGGGTCAGGTCATGACTGCCCAGAAAAGTACACATCCTGGCATTTATTTTGTAAGTGGCATATAGAAAATAGAGATTGCTAGAAAAATACTAGTAGTTTTGTTTCCTCAAATATTTGTTTTTTTTAAAAAAAAAAAACAATGTCTTTCAAAACTGCTCACAAATCAAACTTTGTAGGACTTATTATCAAGAATTTAGCATCAGGGAAACTCTTGTCTCCCTGATTATTCATTCTGTTTTTTTCCTTCCCCTTACACTAAATGAGACTTTGTTCTTTTTTTTCATTTCTTTATTCAGTAAACTTCAACTGAGCACTTAAAATATGTCAGACATTATGCTAAGTATTGAGATTACAAATATCAATAAGTCCCAGGCCTATTGTCCAACATTTTACTTTCTTCTTTATTTCTTCCTTAGTGTAGAGTGCTGATCTTTCTCCAAAATGCCAGGCCTATATTTCCAATTTCCAAATGGATATTTTTCTGGATATTTCATTGATATCATAATTTATGCATATCAAAAGCTCAATTCATCATCATACTTTTTACTCTTGTATTAGTCACTTACTTGATTTCAATTTTATTTTCATTCTTTAACCTTCTACCAATCATATATGTTCAATTATTACTGCTTTGAAAATATAATCCATCCTGAAAACACATTCAAAATCATTGCTAGGAAATTCCACCTCAGTCTATAATTTCCTCCCTAAGTTAACAATAAGAAAAGTAGACAATATATATGAAACAAATTTTTTATATTAGAACATCAAAATGCACAGGATTGAAATTTCTACTTAAAGCAAAATGGAAAAACATGGACAAATTACCTTCCTATCTTTTTTTTCACTTTTTTTTAAAACAAAATTCTGGAAAAAATATATGAAACAACATTTTTCAGACATTGAACACCAGGCAACATAAGACAGTGTTCTCTGAGATGGGGAAAATAAATAACATGATCCCTCTAACTGCTCCCAATTTAACTCCTGGAGAGAGGTTCCATCTTGTAATGCAGGGGACAGAAGCCAGGAAGAACCTGACAATCTCCATGATTTGGGGATGTGAGTGGAGAGTCCAAAGATGTGAGAAAGGCTAGATCCCACAGGACAGAGTACTGGAGAGGTGACAGCTGTATTGACAGGGAGCTCTAGGAGTCTACAGAAGGCTCCTCTTGAGTCTTGAGCTGAGTACTGATCAGTGCATCAATGTGCATAAAACTGCCTGAGACCAGAAAAAGTACCACCCAAAAGGAGCAGAGGAAACAATCATTGAAATCACACATGTCCAAGAACAGTATCTGTTTCCAACTGCTAGTGGAAAACCTTGTATTTCACAAAGAATTAAGTATAGAATTCAGAGGGACATTTTCTTATTAGTGGGGAAAAATTAGCCATAGATTAAAAGTTGTTTTGGTCCCACCTAACAAAGCTTAAAAGTAAGTCTTGAAAAATTCGAACAGTATCTCAAAAACTTAACTATATCTCAGAAAAAAGATCAAGAATATTCATAGGAATATAAAACGTCTGGCATCTGGCAAGATAAAATTAACAATATTGGCCATTGAATAAAAAATATTTAGCAATAAATAAATCAGGAAAATAAAATCAATAATAAGGAGAGAATTAAGTAAATAAAAACAGATCCAGAAATGACAGAGATGATACAATTAAGAGTCAGATATTAAAAGTGGCATTATCACTGTATTATGTAATACAGTTTAAAAAGGTAAAGGTAAAATTGTATTATGTAATGCAGTTTAAAAAGGTAAAGACTAAGCATGTCAAGTAGAGAAATGGAAGATATAAAGATCCAAATGAAATTACAGAGAATAAAAATAAAATAAAATAAAATAAGATACCACTGGATAAAATTAAGACAGATTAGACACTGAGAGAAAATATTAGTGAACATGTAGAATAGAAAATATCTAAAATAAAGCAGAGAGAGGAAAGAGTGGAAAAAATTAAAACAGCATTAGGGAGGTCTGGGAGCTCTTCAAAGAGCCTAATAAAATGTTATTGGAACACTCACATGAGAGGAAAAATGGAAAGCAAAAAATATTTGAAGCAATCATGACTTAAAAAATGTCCAACTTTGATGAAAACTGTAAACCCACTGGTTCAGAAGTTCAAATAAACTCAAACATATGACATCAAAAGAATAATCCATAAAAGAAAAAATGGTAAATTCATCTGTATAAAAATCAAGAATATTGCTCTTCAAAGTACAATGTTCAGAGAATGAAAATACAAGTCACAGACTGGGAAAAGTATCTTTGTAAATCTCACACCCGATAGAGGACCTGTATGCAGACTATAAATGAGATCTCTCAGAATCCAATAGTATCAAAACAAACAACCCAGTAAAATGGGCCACAGATTTGAGCAGACATTTCCCCAAATGAAATATACAGGTGGTAAGTAAGCACATGAAAAGATATTCAATATCATTAGCCATTTAAAAATGAAAATTAAAATGACGGTAAGATACCACTACACTACTACATCCTAGCCAGAATTTATAAAGTTAAAAATACCATACCATGTCATCCTTGGTAAGGATATGGAGCAACTTGAACATTTAAACACTACTGGTGGGAATATAAAATGTCACAACTGCTTTGGAAAAATGATTCACGGTTCCTTGAAAAGTTCACAATAAATTTACCAGCTGGCTTAGACATTCTGGTGCTAAGTATATATACAAGAGAACTGAAAAGTGCATGTCCTCACAAAGACTTGCATGACAATGTTCATAATGATTTTATAAGAAATACTCAAGAACTGGAAACAACCCCAAATGCCTGTCAATATGAGAATGTATACTCTAAATGCGGTGCATCCAGACAATGGAATGCTTCTCAGAAATAAAATAATTAATTACTCTTACATACACCAATGTGGATGAATTTCAAGATAATTAGCCTGGGGCAAAAAAAATCAGGCAAAAAAAGAGTATATATGGTATAATCCTACTTATTTAAATTTCTAGAAAATGTAAATTAATCTATAATGACAGAAAGTATATCAGTGGTTGTGTTGGGTACTGAGTGGGAAGAAAAGGGGATCGAAGAGTTTCAAGGGGCATAAACAAATTTGTAGTTAATGGATTGTTTGTTTATAATCTTTATTGTGTTGATAGTTTCATGGATTTCTGTGTATATCAAAACTTATCAAAGTGTATACTTTAAACATCAATTGCATATCAATAACACTGGGAAAAAACAAACTTTATGAAGCACTAACAGGCAGCAGACCAGACATGTGGCTCTGAGGTTGCAGTCTCTTTAGCACCACATCACAGTTCTCTCTCAAGCCTAAATGTTTCTCTCTTCAGGCTAGTATGTCGGGGGGGGGGGGGGAGGAAAGAAGAACAGACGTGATCCCTGTAAGGATAACAAATGATACGAGCTCCACAAGTTTCTCTGTGTTATGGCAGGAGGGGAATCCGAAGCAGATAACAGCCGTCTTGCTTTGTTAACAATGCAGAAATTAGTGTTCAAAGAGATTGAAGTAGAACATAACAGAATAGAGAGTTATATAGAGAAAAAGATGTAGAAATACACATACGCTTCTCTGAGTCTGTTGCTGAATACTAAGTGACACACGCATAGGTCGAAGTCCCGCAAGGCTGAGCAACAAGCTAACAATGTACTGAAAATTGAACAATTTCTAGAATTCACACAAGGCTTCAAATAAGTCTAATTCCCACCTGTCAGACTGCAACGTTCCTTGAAAATCCAGGACATTTTATAGAGACACCGTAAGGGTTACACCTTAGTAGTAAGGCTAAAAATCACACTAAATTGAAACCTACTAGAAATACTAAACTAACGATGTTTAAAAACAAGCCACAATAGGATCAATTTTATTTGCAATTAGCCTATCTACCTCAAATATAATTTTTGACATTCCTCTACAGATGACAGCAAAATTCAGAAATTTAATGTAGCAATAAAATGTTCAGCATACAATGAGAAATTACTAGAATATGAAAAATCCAGGAAAAAACCCCTTTCAACAGAGTACATGATATTCAATAAATATATGATAAAGATTGTCTAATTAACACAAAAAAATTTAAAAGAATTATTAAATGTTAAGAATATAAAGAAAAGTGTGAACATGGGAGATAAATGACATATATAATAAAAATTAAAATAAAGCATCTGGAGTTAAAAAATACAATATCTGAAACAAGTTTCACTCTATAAGTTTAATAGCAAATTATATAATGCAAAAAAATTATCGATGAACTTGGAGCAATAGCAATCAAACTTTTTAGAAATAAAACATGCAGAGAAAAAAGCTTTAAAATCCATGAGCAGAGCAGCAGGGACTTGTGAGACAATATCTAGCTGTCTATCACAGATGAAATTGAAGTTCCAGAAAGAAAGGAGGGCTGACAGAAAAAAAAATTGCAAAAATAAATGGTCATTATTTCCAGATTTGAAGAAAGCCATAAACCCACATAACCATGATACTCAACAAACCACAAGTAGAACGCACATAAATAAAACACCAAGGCAGGTTATAATCAACTTGCTGGCTGGGTGCAGTGCCTCGGGCATGTAGTCCCAGCACTTTGAGAGGCCAAGGTGGGAGGATGGCTTGAGGCCAGGAGTTCAAGTCCAGCCTGAACAAGAGCGAGACCCTGATTTTATAAAAAATAGAAAAATTATCCCAGGGGCAGTGGTGTGCACCTGTAGTCCTAGTTATTTGGGGAGCTGAGGCAGGAGGATCACTTGAGCCCAGGAGTTTGAGGTTGCCTTGAGCTATGATAATGCCACTGCACTCTACCCTGACAATTCAATGAGACTTTGTTTCAAAAAAGAAAATCACTGAAAATCAGCAATACAGAGAAAACCTTAAAAGCATCAGAAATAAAAAGCCACATGATTATCCGTGAGCAACATCCGGAATGAATACAGACTTCCTGTTAGAAATAATGCTAGCAGGAAGATAGTGAAACAATATCTAAGGTGTTGAAGGAATACAGTTTCAACCGAGATTTCTATATCCAGGAAAATATTCTTCAAAATTAAGAGCAAAATAAATGCTCTTTCATACAGACAAAAGTAGAGAGAATTCATTGATAGTAGACCTACATTACAAGAAATATTAAATGAAATTCTTCCCGGTGAAGAAAAATGTTACCAGCTAAAAATTTGACTCTACACAAAGAAATGAAGAATAATTGAAATGTAATGTTAAATATGTGGGAAAATTTAAGGAATTGTTCTTATTTTAATGAATTTTAAATGCATACTTAATACTTTAAAGCAAAAATAATAGTGCTGGATAACAGAACTTATGAAATATATAGAAATATAAACAATTATGGGACAGTAATATAAAAGATAGGGAAATTGAAATATATTACCCTAAAGTCCTGAAGTTCTTAAATTATATGTGAAATGTTATATTTAAAGGTAGACTATGATATGTAAAAGATTGACATCACAATCCCAAAACAAACGCTAAGAGGAAACAAAGTGGAATAGCTATTAGGTAAAGAGTGGTGATAAAACGAAATATTAAAAAATTCAATTGAACTCAACAAATGAAGAAAATTATGAAAAAAATGAACAAATAAAATATGGAATAAATAGAAAAAAATAGGAAATGGTATATTTAAAGCCAATGATATTTTAAAAATAGGTATAATATTTCTAAGCATTCTAAAGGCAGAGATTATAAAACTGATTTTAAAAGCCAGATGTAACTTTATGCTGCGTAGAGAAATTCTGCTTTAAATAGAAATGTTGAAGATTGGTTACAAATAAAATGATAGAATAAGACATACCATAAAAACCTTAATCATAAGACAACTGGATTAACTATATTAAAGTCAGACAGAGTAGACTTTAGGACAATAAATATCAACAGAGGTAAAAAGGGGCATTTTATGAGTATAGTGGTTCAATTCATCAAAAGGACTGAAGAGTTCTAAAGATGCATACAGTTGCTGGCTGGGCGCGGTGGCTCACGCCTGTAATCCTAGCACTCTGGGAGGTCGAGGCGGGAGGATTGTTTGAGCTCAGGAGTTCAAGACCAGCCTGAGCAAGAGCGAGACCCCCGTCTCTACCAAAAATAGAAAGAAATTAATTGGACAGCTAAAAATATATAGAAAAAATTAGCCGGACATGGTGGCGCATGCCTGTAGTCCCAGCTACTCGGGAGGCTGAGGCAGTAGGATGGCTTGAGTCCAGGAGTTTGAGGTTGCTGTGATCTAAGCTCATGCCACGGCTCTCGCCCCGGGCAGCACAGTGAGACTCTGTCTCAAAAAATAAAAAAAGGATACATACACTTAATAACAGATCTTTACAATACATGACATAGGAAAGGACAGAAAGGAAAAAATAAATGAAGTAACATTTACAGTTAGATATTCTAACACTTCTTTGTAAGTAATAGAAAAAATATAAATCAATAAGAACATAGGAGATTTGAAAAGCACTATCAAAAAACTTGACATAAATTTACACTTATAAAACTCTCCACTTAATAGCAGCAAAATAAACATGTTATTTTCAAGTGTATGTGAACATTCCTCAAGATAAACCATGTTCAGGGCCACATGGCAAGTTTCAATAAAGTTAAAAAAATCAAAATTATGCTGTGTATTTTCAGTGAACCTGAATAAAATTAAGTTAGAACCAATAGCTAGAAGACATCTAATTTTTGCCCAAATATTTGGTAATTAAAGATCACCTTTGGTGCAAACAAGAAATCACAAGGGAAATTAGAAAATATTTTGAAATAAATAGTAATGAAAAAAGACATCAAACATGTGAAATGTACCTGATATAATTTTAAGATGAAACTTTATAGTATTAAATGTTCGTATTAATAAGGATGAAAGGTCTAAAACAAATTATTTAAGATGCCACTTTATAAATACAGAAAATAAACAAGCAAAAATAAACCTAAAATAAAAGGAAAAAATAAAGATAACAGAAGAGAGTCATGAAATAGAATATGGACAACTAATACAAGAAACCAAAATCTGGTTCTCACAAAAAATCAAATGTCAAGGAAATTGATAAATTTATAGGTGAATAGATCAAGATATAAAGAAAATAAGCACATCTATGCCTATTTTGTTAAGAGTTCTTACAGTAAAAGGGTGTTGAATTTTGTCAAATGTCTTTTTTGTATCTCTTAGGATCACATGGTCTTTGTTTTTGCCTTTATTTATATGGTGAATCACATTTATAGATTTATGTATGTTGAACCATCCTTGCAGCTCTGGGATGAAGCCCACGTGGTCATGATGAATTATTTTTTTGATGTGCAGTTGAATTTAGTTTGCTAAGATTTTATTGAGAATTTTTACATCTATATTCATAAGGGATATTGGTCTGTAGTTTTCTTTTTTCATTGTGTCCTTTACTGGCTTTGGTATCAAGGTGATATTGGCTTCATAGAATGAGTTGGGGAGGATTTCATCCTTCTCAATGTTATGGAATAATTTTTGCAATATAGCTACCAGTTCTTCTATGTAGGTTTGGTGAAATTCAGGTGTGAATTAATCTGGTCCAGGATTTTTTTTTTATTGGAAGATTTTTTTATTCCTGCTTCAGTTTTGGTGCTTGATATTGGTCTGTTCAGGCATTCTCTTTCTTCCTGACTGAACCTAGGGAAGTGGTGTGTTTTCAAGAATTTTTCCATTTCCTCCATATTTTCAAGATTTTGGGCATAGAGATTTTTATAGTTTTCAAAGACAATGTTTTGTCTTTCTGTGATATCAGTTGTGACTTCTTCGTTTTCATTTCTAATTGAGCTTATTAAAGTCCTTTCCTTTCTGCTTCTGGTCAATCTAGCAAGAGGCTAGATTGGTTGATTCTCTTTTCAGAGAACCAACTTTTTGTTTCATTAATCTTCTGTATGATTCTTTTGTTCTCAATTTCATTTAGTTCTGCTCTGGTCTTTGTTACTTCTCTTCTGATGGGATTAGAATTGGATTGCTCTTCCTCTTCCAGTTCCTTGAGACAATACATTACTTTGTTGATCTGTGATCTTTCAGTCTTTTGGATGTGGGCATTTAAGGCTATGAGTTTTCCTCTCAGGACAGCTTTTACTGTGTCCCACAGAATTTGATAATTTGTATCCCCATTATCATATAGTTCAAAGAATCTTTTGATTTCCATCTGAATTTCATCCTTGATCCAACAATCATTCTGCAATAGATTATTTAATTTCCATGACTTTGTGTAGAGATGAATGCTTCTGTTGGAATTGATTTATAATTTTATCCACTGTGGTTTGAGAAGATACATAGTATAATTTCTATTTTTTTAGCTGTTTTATTGGGGTATAATTTCTCCACTCAATGTAAGTGTACAATTCAGTAATTCAGTAAATTGATGTAGTTGTGCAACCATCATCACAATCCAGTTTTTTTTATTTCAGCATATTATGGGGGTACAGATGTTTAGTTTATGTATATTGCCCTTGCCCCATGCGACTCAGAGCTTCAAGCATGTCCATCTCCCAGACAGGGCACACCACACTTATTAGATGTGTATATACCCATCTCCTCCTCCTCCCATCTGCCCGACACCCGACGAATGTTATTACTATATGTGCACATAAGTGTTGATCAGTTAAAACCAGTTTGATGGTGAGTACATGTGGTGCTTGTTTTTCCATTCTTGGGATACTTCACTCAGTAAAATGGGTTCCAGTTCTATCTAGGATAATCTGATAAAGGGCTGATAACTAGAATCTATATAGAACTCAGGAAAATCAGCAAGAAAAAATCTAACAACCCTATCAAAAAGTGGGCAAAGCACATGAACAGATATTTTTCAAAAGAAGACAGAATTATGGCCCACAAACATGAAAAAATGTTCAATCTCTAATCATCAGGGAAATGTAAATTAAAACCACAATGAGATATCACTTATCTCCTGTGAGAATGGCCTTTATCAAAAAGTCCCAAAACAATAAATGTTGGCATGGATGCAGAGATATAGGAACACTCACACATGACTGGTGGGACTCCAAACTAATATAACCTCTGTGGAAAGCAATATGGAGATATCTCAAAGGGATACAAGTAGAACTACCATTTGATCCAGCAATCCCATTACTGACCATCTACACAAAATTTGTTGAGATCTGTTTTGTTGCCTAGGATGTGATCAATTTTAGAGAAAATTACATAAGCTGACAAGAAGAACATATATTCAGTGTTATTTGGGTGTGATGTTCTGTAGATGTCTGTTAGGCCCATTTTTTCTAGAGTTCTGTTTAAGTCCATCATTTCTATACTTATTTTCTGTTTGGGGGATCTGTCCAGTTCTGTCTGTTGGACGTTGAAGTCCTTGGTTATTATGGTGTTGCTGTTTATCATTTTGTTTAGGTGAAGAAAGATTTGCTTTATGTATCTGGATTCTCCTATGTTGGATGTGTAAATATTTATGATTGTTAAGTTTTCTTGTTAAATTTTTCCTTCCACCACTATATAGTGACCGTCTTTGTCTTTCTTTACTTTTGTTCCTTTAAAGTTTATGTTATCTGATGTAAGAATAGCTGCACAATCTTTATTCTGGTTTCCATTTGTCTGGTAAATTGTTTTCCATCCCTTCGCCCTGAGACAGAAGGGGTCCTTGTGGGTTAGATGTATTTCTCAGAGACAGCAGATACTTGGCTTCAACTTTTTTATCCATTCAGCCATCCCATGGCTCTTCAGTGGGCAATTCAAGCCATTCACATTTATTGAGAGAATTGATATTTGGGGTGGATTTTTGTTCATCCTGTTGAGTAGACTCTTATTATTTTGTTTTACCTCTTGATCCATTGTGGAATGTGGGTTCTGGATTTTAGCTATGGGCAATTTTACATCGGTAGGTATATATTGCACTGGTCAGTGTATAATGCAGGGCTGAGTACTTCCTGCAGGGCATGTCTGATCTTTGCAATAATTCAAAATTATTAAAGCCATATACAACAAACCCACCGCGAACATCATTCCGAACAGGGAAAAACTGAAAGTATTCCACTTAAACCAGGAACCAGACAGGGTTGCCCACTATCTCTACTTCTATTCACCATAGTGCTGGAAGTCCTTGCCAGAGCAATCAGACAAGAGAGGAACATCAAGGCTATCCAAATGGGGGTAGAAGAGGTCAAGCTATCATTCTTTGCTGATGATATAATCTTATATCTATAAAACCACAAAGATTCAACCACGAGACTCCTGGAATCGATAAATAAATTCAGCAAAGTCTCGGCATACAAAATCAATGTACAGAAATCAGTAGCTTTCATATATGAAAATAGCAGTCAAGCTGAGAATCAAATCAAATATGTAATGCCTTTCACAATAGCATCAAAGAAAATAAAATATTCAGGAATATATTTAACTAAGGAGGTGAGAGACCTATTTAGGGAGAACTACAAAACACTGAGAAAATAAATTGCAGAGGACATAAACAGATAGAAAACCATACCATGCTCATGGATCAGCAGAATCAATATTGTTAAAATGACTATACTAAGCAAGTAATCTACAGAATCAATGTAATCACTATTAAAATACCAAAATCATTTTTCACAGTTCTAGAAAAATAATTCTCTGCCTCGTATGGAACCAGAGAAGATCCAGTATAGCTAAAGTAACCTTAAGCAAAAAGAACAAATTGGGAGTCATTAATCTATCAGACTTCAAGCTATACTACAAGGCTATAGGAACCAAAACAGCATGGTACTGACACAAAAACAGAGATATATTTCTATGGATCAGAACTGAGATCCTACATGTGAAACCATGCTCATATTGCCACCTGATCTTTGACAAGGCAGACAAAAACATATACTGGGGAAAAGAACCTCTATTCAATAAATGGTGCTGGGAGAATTGGATAGCCACACTTAGAAAAGTGTAACAGGATCCATATCTCTCATGTCTCACAAAAAATCAACTCATCATAACAGACTTAACATAACAGACTTAAACTTAAGTCATGAAATCATAAGAATTTTAGAAGAAAATGTTGAAAAACTCTTATAGACATCGACCTAGGCAAAGAATTTATGAAAAAGCCCGAAAAAGCAATCACAGTAACAACGAAAATAAATAAATGGAATCTGATCAAATTATAAGGCTCTGCACAGCCAAGGAACTATCACTAGAGTCAAAGAACAACCTACAGAATGGGAGAAAATATTTTCATGCTACAAATCCAATAATGGGCTAATAACTAGAATCTGTATAGAACTCAGGAAAATCAATAAGAAAAAATCAAACAACCCCATTAAAAAGGGGCAAAGGATATGAACACAAACTTTTCAAAAGAAGACAAATGGCCAACAAACATATGAAAAATTTCTCAACATTTCTAATCTTCAGAGAAATGCAAATCAAAATCACAATGAGATATCACTTAACTCCAGTGAGAATGGCTCAAAAATTCCCAAAACAACAGATTCCAGTGTAAATGCAGAGAGAAAGGAACACTTATACACTGCTGATGGGACTGCAAACTAATACAATCTCTGTGGAAAGTGGTATGGAGATTCCTCAAAGAACTATAAGTAGACCTACCATTTGATTCATCAATCCCACAACTGGGTATTTCCTCAAAGGAATAAAAGACATTTTATTAAAAAAGACACTTGCACTAGAATGTTGACAGCAGTACTATTCACAATTGCAAAGATGTGGAAACAAGCCATGTGCCCATCAATACATGAGTGGATCAATAAAATGTGGTATATGTATACCATGGAGTATTACTCAGCCATAAGAAATGGTGAACTAATACCTTTTGTAACAACCTTGATGGAACTGGATGCAATCTTTTCAAGTGAAGTATCAAAGAAAGGAAGAACAAAAAGCATACGTTCTCACTACTAAATTGAAACATATAGATCAATATTCATGTGGTTATATGGTAGTAAAATTCAATGGAAATCAAACAAGTGGCAGGGGGTAGGGGGAGATGGGAAAATTCACACCTATCGGGTACAATGCACACTTTAAGAGTAGCAGATACACTAGTAACTTTGACTTAAACCATACAAAAGCAATTCATGTAACCAAAACCTTTGTACCCCCATAATATTCTGAAATTTAAAAAAAATTCCTTGTATAAATCAGGAATGTATACATAAATGAGTGGATGAATGTATTAATATGAAAAGGTGACAAAGGCAAAAAATTAGAGACAAAAATATTCATTGCGTCAATAAAAATTTCGATTAGGTAGAATTTGTCTGTCCAATTTTTGTTGCAATTTGTAAGATGTAACTAAAAAATGTAGTCAAGCATCCATGAACATATCAAGTACAAATAGATGATTGTCATGATCCAAAAGAACAGCTTTCAAATAGTGAGAAAATATCCTGTAAAATATGATGGCAAATTAACAAATGCCTTTCTCAGAAAATTAATTGGTCTTTGAAATCTGCAAAATCCTTAATCTATTTCATGGTGAAATGGAAAGAATTACATGGCAGTATCATATGTAGATATATTTTGGCCATATTTTGGCCTTTTTCTACTTTTGAGATTCAAATGCTATTACTATATCTCTCTTCTTCTCCCTCACCTCCACCCCTTTTACAAATACACTGTGTTGGAAGGTCTTTGACATTCTCAGTAAGACTTTTTGCAAACATGAGTCTTGAAGCTATTTTATTGTTGCCGTTGATAAAGTATCTTCTCTATTTCATTCAAAATTAAATGAAGACCCATGGGGTCTAAAGAAAATAGATATCCATTTTTTCTCTTTGCTTCTGATAATGACTTATGAAGTCTAAATATAATCATAAACTGAGCTACCATACCCTAGGGTATAAATAAGCTAGAATTTATTCCATTGTTAGTGGTTTACATTATGAAATGGTCTCTACCAAATTTACGTGGTGAATTTAAGTCAAGTTTAACCCATAATGTCATCCCAGATGATGAGATTTGGAAAGAGCAAACTTTCAATTGTCATCCAGATCAAAAACCTTAGAGTAGTTTGAAATCATGTGTCTATTTTACATGGCTGAATCTAAAATTACATCACCACAACTGAGTTCACTTCATTAAAGGGTATATATTCAGAGGTACAACATTCTTCCTGTTGAATTTTCACATGCCTTGAGCTATTTATTCAGCTTATGTTTTCACAAAATGACACAGAAAATAGCAGAATCACAGACTTGAGGGTTTTTAAAAAATAAATCTGTATTTTTTGTAGCAATTAATAAAACACAGTCTGGATTCTACATTAAAATTTTCAAACATGTATTTGAGAAGTTTATGGTCATCTTGCCTTTGAATTTTCTATTGAATACAATCTCATGATTCCCTAAATATTGTAAGAGAGTAGGCATACCTTTTCACATCATCCAAAATTAATTCAGCAATAATCCAAAATAGCTGACATAATTCTCACTGTGATTACCAAAAATTTATAGAAAACTTTCAATAAAAGCAGGGGCCATCTAAAAAATTGATGCAATTATCAGCATGACTAGTCTAAAGGGAAACTGCATTTAGATAAAATGGAACTTTGATTTTCCACTCACCTTCTATTAAGTGCCCTTGTTCAAGGTCACTCTGTAGGTTAAAATCCTTCTTGGTTTGTTGTTGGCTATAAGTAGGGTTTGCTTGGGGCAAGCCCGGTTTATACCTGTAGTCCTAGCATTGTCATTAATAATTCTATCTTTCATTCTCAAAAGTGTTCCAATTTAGATAATATATTATGTGGTCATCCTATCCATAGGATAGAATCACTAGCAAAATTTATGAATTTCTTTATAGTCTGGACCCATGCTATATCTCCCACTGTATCTCTTCTATTTGTACCTTACCCTCCAGACACATGAAATTATTTATTCTACTCTAAAAACTCCATGTATTGCTGTATCTTTATATTCTTGAGCATACAGTTCTTTCTGCCTGAACTGTCCTTCCTCTGTTTTTTCACATATTGATTATTTATTCATTCTTTAGAGTCACGAACTTCAAGTCCTCTGGGATGACTTCCCTAATTCCCCTGGGATAATATTGGGAAAACAGGTTCAACTTGTTAAAAATAGATTGTTAAGCCATATTTCAGTTCAGTGAGAAAGTGCCAGGGGCCATTAGCAAAGGAGGTCTGCCACAGGCAAAAGAATAGAGTGTGCAGGTGAGTCTGCTACTTTACGATTCCTGCCCTAAGCAGTGTTTGATTCCCTCTGCTCTGTAGTTCTCAATATTTAATTTATTCATATTTTTATATTACTATATTGGGCAGAATTCTAAGATAGACTCCAAGATTCTCACCTTCTGGTGTATATGACTTGTGTAATCCTTTTCTCCTGAGTATGAACAAGGATTATAAATATGATGGTATATCACCCCTGATATTAGGTTATTACTCAGTCAAATTCGAATTAATCAAATGGGGAATTATCTTGGGTGGCCTGTCCTAATGAGGTAAGCCTTTATAATGCACTGGGTCCTTCCTGAAGTCAAAGGTTGTAAGTGTAAGAGTATGAGCAGGCTTATAGAAGGGACCCTGTTGCAAGGACCCTAGAGTGGCCTCTAGCAGCTAAGAGTAACCCCTGGCTGACAGCCAGCAAGAAAATGAACCTTAGCCCTACAAATGCAAAGGATTTAACTTTTCCAAAAGCCTGAATGATCTTTGAAGAGGATCTTGATATCCAGATGAAAACACGAGTCAACCAACACCTTGATTTCAGCTTGATGAAAGCTTAAGTAGAGGACCCAGCTAACATGTGCCTAGACTTCTGATCCACAGAACTACAAGATAAGAAACGGATATCATAATGAGTTGTTAAATTTATAATAATTTATTATGTGAAATAGAAAACAAATATAACCATTTAACATTAATAATTACTTTTATTTAGAAATTATGCAGTTTTATTTAATAATTGCTTAGTAATAATTATTTTGAACTTTTTGAACACAGAGACTGTGTTTTATTATCTTCATTGTGCTAATCCCTATCAGAGTTTGTGTAGTAAATGAATATTTGTCAAACAAATGAATGATGGTGCCTAGTTTCCTCTTGCTGCTTAGAGCTTCATAATAGAGCTAACCACACAGGTCCAATTTCGCCAGGTAATGCCCCAAGTCCTGAATCTCTCCCTCCTACTTTTTCCTCTATTCAAATTTATCTGCTGGGTGGTTCTGGTTATTAGGGACCTATTCTGTGCTTTTCATATCAATGTCTGCTACCTTTTCTCACTGGGTTTCTGGAGAAAGAATTAAATACTAATGCCTTAAGGCATCCCTCGTATGTAAGGAAATAACTTATTCTCTGTGCATTTATGACAGTTCTGGTTCCATACTAACATTGAAAAGATTGAGAAAAAATCCATTCAAATTCTTTTATGAGTTCTGTGCTTTAGATGAAGATCCCATTCACTCTAAACATGAATGACTTCATGTATCATCCTTTCCAGTACCAAGTTTTTTAAAAAAAGATATACTGGAGATTCTATTTCCAGTGGAGTGAATACTTTGGAATCATTTCAAATACAATGCAAAGTTACTCACGAGTTATTTTGAATTTTTTTCATAATTCTTCAAATAATTTTACATAGTCCTTTTCTAGGACCACCAGAAAACTTTGACTCTTTTCATCCCAAATTAACTATGGAATTCAACAGCCCTTTCCACTTTGTGAATGCCAATATTTGTACATAATTTTTGCACAACTTTTAGCTATTTCCTTAAGATGTAGACGGAGACATGGTGTGATGTATATTGCAAAATTTCCCTCTGTGAAGGTGGCATGTGTTTCACTTGCTCAAGATGTATATGAGAATGATCATTTTCTGCATTGAAGTTAAAACTATTCAGCAACTTGTTAGACACAAAAGCACTACCTCATTATTTTACATTTACCAGATTATTAAGATGGATATTTTTCATATGCTAATTATCTATATTTTTTTTTCTTTTGTTAATATCAGTATGTGTACTTTGGTCATTTTTCTATTTTTTAACATTTGTCTTTTTCTTAATAAGAGTTCTTTAATTATTGACAATATTCACTGTTAGATTTTTTCTGTATTAGTTATTTATTGCTGTGCAACAAATCAAAACAAGCTTACTGGCTTAAAACAACACACATTTATTAACTGGCAGTTTCCATGGGACAAAATTCTGGACATGGCTAATTCGGGTCCTTTTCTAAGGGTCTCACAGAGTTGCAATGTAATCGTCAGCCAGCTTCTATCTGGAGCTTGTATCCTCTTCAAAACACACCAGAATGCTGACACAATTGAGTTCTTTGTAGTTGGAGGACTGAGGATCTCAGCTCCTAGAAACTGCCTACAGTACCCCATAACTTGGTCCTCTCCATAAGCACTTCATACCATAGCAGCTTACTTTTGAAGACCAGCAGAGTTGCTCACCCTGCAGTCTGCAAAGATTGAGCCTTATATAACTTAATTCTGAGAGTGAAAAGCCATCACTTTGCCATATAACACTAACGACAAATTAACTAAAAAAGAAATTAAAAAAACAATCTAATTTATAATATAAAAATAATAAAATACTTAAAAGTAAATTTAACCAAGGAGGTGAAAGATCTATATATTGAACACTATAAAATATTGATGAAATATATTGAAGAAGACACAAATAAATGGAAAGATATACTAAATTCATGGATTGGAAGAATTAATATTGCCAAAATGTCCATTTACTCAAAGTGATCTTCAGATTTAATGCAAACCCTATAAAATTCTAATGTCTCTTTTCAGAGAAATAGAAAAAACAATCCTAAAATTTGTATGGAACCACAAAAGACCCTAAATAGCCAAAGTAATCTTGAGCAAAAAGCACAAAGCTAGAGTTACTATACCTCCGGATTTCAAAATATATTGTAAAGGTATTGTAACAAAAACATTATGGTAATAGCATAACAGAGTAAAGAAACACATACAGAATGGGAGAAGATACAGTTGACACTTGAATAATGTAGGGGTTAGAGGTACCGACCCCACAAAGTCAAATATCTGTGTGTAAACTTCGACTCCCCCACAACTTAACTACTAATAGCCTGTTGTTGACTGGGAGCCTTACCGGTAACATGAACAGTCAATTAACATATTTTGTATGTTATGTGTAGTATATATAATACACATGTAAGAATACATGTCTTACATGTAATACACATGTAAGAACACACACACACATGTATTCTTATAATAAAGTAAGCTCAAGAAAAGCAAATGTTATTTGGAAAATCATAAGGAAGAGAAATACATTTATAGTACTGTACTCTATATATCGGTACCATAAGTTTGCATCGCCTTTTTACAAGATGAATCACCTGTCCAAAGTGGAGGAAACTGCAGCTACAAAACTCAATATCTGATACACATCAAACAATTGAACTTTATGTTGCGATGTCATGACTTTTCTCTGCTTTTTGGGAGCACTCCAACATAACTAGTGGCACTTTGTATGGATCCCATAGTGTTAGTTAAGGTTTGCACTAAACATGATAAAAAGCATTCAAGAACTGTGAGAGATCACTTTTTATGGCAATACGTAATTTCCTGGAGAGACAAACTGCTCACGTGCCGATAATTGGCATCAGACAGCATTTTAAGCGAATACTTGCAGCACTTTAACCCACCACAATAGCAACAGGAGGTGGCTACAAAATTATTCCAGTAGTATATGGTATGCACTATAGTTAATTTTACGTTGTTGTAATTTAATACTACATCTTTATGTTTGTTTACACTTCTCTCCACTATTGTGAATGGTGCCATGTGCAGTCTTCAAGTGTTTGTGTGGTATGTTTTGATAAATTTTAACGTTTTATACCAGATTTGTGTATATTTCATGGTAGTAAATGATAAAATAGACTTGTATCTGCATATATTTTATGCATTTATGATCCACTTAACTTTTTCTTTTATTTTGATATTTCTAGGCTGTGCATTTTACAAGTTTTTTCAAATTGTTGCAAATCTTCAAAAAGTTTCCTATTTATTTGTTTGTTTATTTATTTATTTTTGAGGCAGGATCTTGCTCTGTCATCTGGGCTAGAGTGCAGTGCTGTCCATCATAGCTCACTGCAACCTCAAACTTGTGGGCTCAAGAGATCCTCCTGCCTTAGCCTCCCTGAGTAGCTGAAACTACAGGCACACCACAAAGCCAGGAAAATTTCTCTATTTTTTTGTAAAGATGGAGTCTCACTCTTGCTCAGGCTTCTTTCAAACTCCTGGCCTCAAGAAATCTTCCTGCCTCAGCCTCCCAAAGTTCTAGGATTACAGGCATGAGCCACAAAACCCAGCCCCAATATATTTATTTTTAAAAAATTGCATATAAGTTGACCTGTGCAATTCAAACTCATGCTATTCAAAGATTAACTATCTTTGCAAACTATGTATTTGACAAGGGATTAATATCAAGATATATAAGGAACTGAAAAAGTCAATAGCATAAAACCCAAATAATCCAATTGAAAAATGGACAAAATACTTGAATAGTCAGTTCTCAAAAGGAGCTTTGTAAGAAACTGCCAAACTCTTTTCTGAAGTGATCATAACACTTTTTATTCCCACTAGGATTTTATGAATGATTCAGTTTCTCTGTATTCTTGCCAGCATTTGATGTTGTCGCTACTTTTTATTTTAGTCATTATGTTAGGTGTGTCATGACATCTCATGTGTTTTTAATTTGCATTTCCCTTATGGTTAATGGGGTTGGACACCTTTTCATGTCATTATTTACCATCTGTATGTCTTCAGTGATATGTCTCTGTCTTTTTGTTATATTTTGATTGAATTGTTTATTTTTTTGAGTTTTGAGAGTTTTGTAAATATTCTAGATACTAATCCACTATCAGATATGTGGTTTGTTATTTTATTATATTATTATTATATTTTCCCCAGTCTTTTAACTTGTCTTTTCAGCCTCTTAAAATGGTCTTTCACAAAGCAAAAGTTTTAAATTTGTTGAAGATCAATTTATCAATTTTTCCTTTTATGGTGTGTGAGCTTTTGGAGTCAAGTCTCCATGCACTCTTTGCCTAGCCCTAGGTTCAAAAAATTTTCCCCTATGTATTTTGCTAAGTGTTTTATAGTTTTACATTTTATTTTTTAGTCTGTGATCCATTTAAGTTAATTTTTGTATAACGTGTGACACTCGCATAGAGGTTCATTTTCTTTTTAGGACTATATATGTCCAATTTCTCCAGCACCATACGTTGAAAAATGTACCTTTCCTCCATTGGATTCCTTTCGCACTCCTGTCAAAAATCAGATGGATCACGCCTGTAATCCTAGCACTCCGGGAGGCCGAGGTGGGCGGATTGTTTGAGCTCAGGAGTTCAAGACCAGCTTGAACAAGAGCGAGACCCCGTCTCTACTAAAAATAGAAAGAAATTAATCAGACAACTAAAAATATATAGAAAAAATTAGCCGGGCATGGTTGCACATGCCTGTACTTCCAGCTACTCGGGAGGCTGAGGCAGAAGGATTGCTTGAGCCCAGG
>CAUYSK010062188.1:0-10662 GCA_963575035.1 Avahi laniger | reverse complement strand
AAAAATAAGCACCGCATGTACTCACCATCAAATTGGTATTAACAGATCAACACATAAGTACACATATAAGAGTAATATCTATTGGATGGCAGGCAGGGGGGAGGGGTCAGGGGAGGGCCCGGGTATATGCATACACTAAGAGTGTGATGCCCATCATCCAGGGGATGGACATGCTTGAAACTCAGACTTGGGGGGTGGCAAGGGCAACATATGTAGCCTAAACATCTGTACCCCCATAATATGCTGAAATAAAAAAAAAGAAACAACATTTTAATGATTTCATTTAACCTTCATGTAAAATTTAACTTGTTGAGATTCAAACTTTTCTACGAGGTCCAGCTTCATTTTACTGTATAGATTATTTCCCATCACTTTAGCCTCTGTCTGGACTCCCCCAGACAAACTAAGTTATCAGTTTAGTTTAGTTCTCAGGCATGTCATGTTTTCACTTATTCTTGGGAGTGTTTATATACAGTTCTATGTGCCTAGAATATCTCCACTTCCCTCTGATCCCTTCTCAGCCTTCCCAAGTTCACAGCCAGACGGTATCCGAGTGACATTCAAGATATGTGTGGATCAGACACTCCTGGTCTGCACTCTTCTCTAGCACTTGGTATCACACCCCCACCCCCACCCCCATTTATATTACCTTTTTTGTTTGAAGAATTGTCTGTTTAGGCAACAAAATTCCAATCTCTCTGAGAGCAAGAGCAATACCTCTTTTGTATATCAATTTTATTTTTACAAACTCGGATAATAACTATTAGTAGAGTGAATTAACTGATTTTTTTCTCAGCTAGTAAATGTACAAAATGTTAATCTAAAGAAGGTGTTTTAACTCTTCTTAAACATTTCAATAGCTTTTATTTCAAAAATAAATTAACTTTATTGTATGGTTTTGCAGTGCAGAGTCAAAATTTGAAAGTGAAAGTTATAAAGAAGAAAAATCCATTTGAATACACTAAAGTACTTTCTAAAAGTCAGAAATGTCTATACATGGAACATGAGAGCTTAGGAGAGTGTGGGTTCCCGAGAACAGAAGCTGCACAAGGACAGTGGAGAGATAATGTAGAGGCCATTCATCTACAAAGTGAACTGTGCCAAGATTTCACAAAATTGTGCTGCATTGTGAGTGATTTGTGGGGACTTGAAGAGGTTGAGAGTCATTAATATTGTTCAAAACCTGCATTCAGTTTTGGCAAAGATAACAGTGTGATCTCAATCTGCATGCATGAGGAAATAGTGTCAGTGCCCATTGTGGGTTTACGCTAATATTTGTTTCCCCTAAGTCTGAGTCTGTCTGATGGTGTTAGTAGGAATAAGAGCAATCATGTTGTTAAGCTTGCAGTAAGACATCTCAAAGACATTCATGATTGAATTGTGATCTCCATGTTCAGATGGCTTTTTTTGAGGGTATTTTAACATTTGCAAGATAATGGAAGATACAAATTTAGAAGCATGATCTGGTGCCACCTGTACAGTCATAGGGTGCCACCTGTATGGTCACATTGGGCCCCATGCTAGAGGTTTAAAGCTCTATGGTTGCTGTTCTGAAATCCTTAATAATTTTGTTATTCCATTTATATTCTGTACTTAAATCTTGTAAAACAATGGAGCACGTGCAAGGGGCTTGGAGCTTCAGTAGTGTGCAGTCTCAGCTCTCCCTGTCTGCCTTCTGCCTGCTTCTCCCCTTCCCAGCTCCTGCTCCATGGCCACCACTGTACTCCACCTGAAGCAGTCATCAGCAAGTTTTAAGGATTTGGGGGATGGATGGGCACATTCAGCTGTTAGTCTCTGCCTACAATGGGGACTTGAGCTCTGGGATGGGTGGGGGTGTCTCTGGGCTGGACAAGGTAGCAACCATTCTATTCCTGGTTGACGTGGCCATTAGCGCATTTTCTAGGCAACCCCACAATGGCCTTCTACCCACCCCAATTTAGGTACTTAGACCATCAAGAAGAGAGGTTACATTGAGGTTGTAATGCCTTTAGTTGAATGCCACCATGGATTGGAACGGTAGGCTCTTGGAAAGGGGATGTTGACTTTAACTTCTTCGGTTCAGATTCCGGGTTTTCATTTTTCTCTGGGCCCCACACATTGTGTAACCAGTACTGTCTAGAAACCAAATGCGTATTCACAAAAAAGTAGCTTCTAAACTACTTTTTACAATGGGAGCAAGTTAATGAGATGTGCAAGTGTGATTATGTCTACAAATGTATGTATTTGTGTTTGGGTTCAATGAAATGTATTTTCATAGAGATGAGTGTGGAGAAACAAAAGGGAAGTTTGAATATATTAAAACTATAAGGAAATAAATAGGTAAGCATCAGAAATGTGAGGTCCTTGAGTGAGTTTGAGATAATAAATTTATAAGTATGTATTTTTAAAGTATTTTTAAAAAAATCCTCAAGAAATCTGTGGTATTTTCATACTATGATTCTAAACTATTTGTTTCTATACTTCCAGTCTCCTTAATTGTGTTATCCCACAGTAGCACAGTGTCTAGATTAATTGGATCTATGGCTTTTGCTAATGCAAGTCTCTAAAAGGTTATTCAGGTACGTAAAGTAAATAGCTGTCTTCAGGGTGGCAGAACTAGTATGATAAACTCTGGCTCAGTGAGTCTGTTTGAAAACATTAATTTAAAAAAATAACCTTTAATTCATATTGCTACAAATTCTTTTTCCTCATTAGATGGTCCAATAATAGGTGCTTCTCTGATATTCTCACTCTCATTTGTGAGGCTGAAAAGCCCGTGGATGTCATCTATGAATACAAATAAACCAGAGTGTGTCAGGATAGGATACATTACCAGCAACTGCCTGTGAAATACTAACTGATTAAATTTCAAGTGCCCAACCACTTTTTAGGTCCATTACCTCTTGGGACTAATTCATGGAAATTAAACGATACATTAACATATAGGTCAGACTCAAATGTGTCCCCCTAGGCAGGAATTTTTGTTCAAATTTGCCATTCAGCTTGAAATATGCTGCCACCAGTCTGAATCCAACTTCCAAGATCTGTGGGACCCCACAACACATTCTCCAAGGTTTTTCTCCTGGACAGAGAATCAGGTGCAGAGGTTCCTTTACACAGAAAACATCTGCTGCTATGAGTACTGCCTGAGGCAGCAATCAACAAATTACAGATATTTTGTCCAAATAAGAATCAGGTAACTGGCCTTGGGACAGTTTGATTCATCTGGATGGTGCTTCTCTTGTAGTTTTACTACCACAACCCTTTCCAAAGCTGAGATCTAGAGATCTATGGAAACGTAAAACAAGAAAACAAATATAGGTTAACAAGACTATCACGAAAAATTATACTAAAATCAATCATCTTTTAATTTAGAAGTAATTAAGACATATACTAGGGATGTATATGTCATGTGGTCAAATATATGCACACATTTTAAAATAATAAAAATCATGGAAGAGTACACTTGAGCACTCATCACAAAACCAAGTACCAATATCATGTGGTATTTTGGCATTGATTTCTAAGCCGAGAGCCCTATGTTTTCCACATAGGTAACTAAATTATTCTAAATAATATTTCTTTGCTTTCAATCCTTAGAAAAGCTTGACTGTTTTGCACTAATATGGGACAGAGATCTCAAAGACATCCTTTAGACAAGAGTTTGGCAATTCCATTTACTGGTGATTCTTTCATTCCCTCCAATTTTCAGCTTTTCCAAAGCTTCTTTTGCATATTGTTGGGGTTCACACTCCCATCTCAGACACTCAGGTGTACATCTTCCTCTGCACCAGTCAAATCCCATAGTATTTCTCTACTTTTCTCTCTCTTATTGAAATTGACTCCAAACTTTAATTTGCTGATGTCCCACACTCCAAATTTCATTTGTTCACATGACTCTGTTAAGACACTGTAATTTTAATAGATTTTTCAGCAGAAAAGAATGGTGAAATATGTCATGCACATATAAATTCCTGAGATGAACCCTCTCAGCTAAGTTCAGCTGTAGCTATGGAGAACAGTCTTCTAGAACTCAGGCTCAGGCTGAGAGCACCCAACCTTACTTTCATTCTTTTCCAATAACCATCTCTGACCTTCTATGAAGCATATTCAGCCCATTTACAAGCATAATATGAAAACGACGGGAGGTAACACTTTTGGATACAATTATTTATAGATAAATGCTTCATCTCCTTGTTTTCGTATGGATAATTCTCAGAGGCATTATGTCTAGACACAATTGAGTCATATGGACATGTGACTTATACCCTCATGTCACCTACTCTGTTTCACCAGTGAGATACACCAAGATGACATGTATAGCTTCAGGCAAATGGCAGCAGACAGAGGAGAAATAATCCCAGGATCAGTTCAGAGATATGTTAGCTCAAACTGTGTTGATATGATTATGCACTGATGATGTAATAACCGCCACCCAAGGAAGAGAGAGTTTAAAGTTTAGGGAGGACATTCCCTGTGGGTGGAATGGTGAGGAGTAAGTAGAGATTGCCTACTTTGCACGGAGCAACAAATGTATGGTGATAAATATACACATGGACTTCTGGGCTGCGGTAAATAGCTTGGCCATTAGGTTAGTGGCATGGAATGAACTAGATTGGGGGATCTAAAATAAAGGAAAGAGGATGGAGGATAGACCTGAAAAGTAGGTCTGTAGTGTGTGGTTATTAGGTCACAAGCCAATGCCCATGAAGTAGGAAATCAATCATTCAGTGCTCATCTCATCAGAGGTTGTCAGCCAAACTCTGTCTGTAGCTCCCTAGTGCTTGCAAACATGCTGATTAATAGTGTAGTCACGGTGAAAGAGATGACACATGTACCTCATAGCAAAGGTGCATTCTTACCAAGGTTGGCCATGACCTGTTCATGATCACAATTGTCCCTTGAGGAAACTAGAGAGTCACTTAGTTACAGATTGATCACTTTGGAGGCCTTAGACTCTGAGCACACAGTGAAATTCCCAGCTAGGCCTTAAATGTAAGTTTGTAATTCTATTGGACTTTTTTCTAGTTTTACCTTGATCTGAAGACCTAAGATTCGCCTGATATGCTGATAGCATATCCTGCATAACATTGCCTCCATTCAAGATATACATTTTATGCTGAAGGAGGTGCAATGTTTCATACATAATTGGAACACCCACTGGCCCCGTCATGTACTGCATCCATGGGAAGAAGCTGACTTCAGAGAATATTAGAAAGTCCTACAAAAAGCTCTGTTAAGGTGCCTCCACACTTTTCATGTTGGGATAATGCTTCCAGGATATGGTTTATGTATTGAGTCAAGTGGGCTTCATCCCAGGGATGAAAGGATGGTTCAACATATGTAAATCAATAAATGCAATTCACCACATAAACAGAAACAAAAACAAAGATCATATGATTATCTCAATAGCTGCAGAAAAAGCATATGACAAAATTCATCGCACTTTCATAATAAAAACTCTCAACAAACTAGGTATAGGTGGAATATATCTCAAAATTATAAAACCATATATGACAGATCCACAGCCAACATCATACTGAATGGTGAAAAGCTGACAGTATTCCCATTAAGGATTAGGACAAGACAAAGACGCCCATTGTTATCACTTCCATTCAACATAGTGCTGGAAGTCCTGCCCAGAGCAACAGGCAAGAGAAAGAAGTTAAGGGTATTCAAATCAGGAAAGAGGAGGTGAAACTATTGTTTTTGGCTGATGATATGATTGTATACCTGGAAAACTCAAAAGCTTCCACCAAGAGACTCCTCGAATTGATAAACAAATTCAGCAAAGTCTCAGGGTACAAAATCAATGTACACAAATCAGTAGCATTCCTATACACCAATAATGGTCAAGCTGAGAGTGAAATCAAAGACTCAACATCATTCTCAATAGCTATAAAGAAAAAAAACCGTAAGAATATATTTAACCAAGGAGGTGAAAGATCTCTACAAAGAAAACTATGAAATATTAAGAAAAGAAATTGCAGATGACAGAAACAAATGGAAAAACATTATGTTAATGGATCGGTAGAACCAACATTGTTAGAATGTCCATACTACCCAAAGTGATTTATAGATTCAATGCAATCCCCATCAGATTATCAATGTCATATTTCACAGATCTAGGGGAAAAAAAATTGCATACTTTGTTTGGAACCAGAAAAGGACCCAAATAGCCAAAACAATGTTAAGCAAAAGGAACAAATCTGGAGGCATCACATTACAGACTTCAAACTATACTACAAGGCTATAGCAACCAAAACAGCATGGCAATGGCACAAAACTAGAGACATAGTCCAATGGAACAGAACAGAGAACACAGACAAAAAATCATCCACATACAGCCAACTGATCTTTGACAAAGTAGATGGTAATATACACTGAGGGAAAGAATCCCTATTCAATAAATGGTGATGGGAAAATTGGATAGCCACATGTAGTAGAATGAAACGGGATCCATATCTCTCACCACTCACAACAATTAATTCAAGATAGATAAAAGACTTAAATGTATGGCATGAAACCATAAAACTTTTAGAAGAAAATGTTGGAAAAGCTCTTACAGACATTAGCCTAGGCAAAGAATTTATAAAAAATTCTTTTATAAAAAAGAATTTTATAAAAAAAAACAAACCCAATGGCAATCACAGCAACAACAAAGATTGAAAAAAATGGGATTGACCAAATTAAAAATCTTCTGCACAGCCAAGAAAATAATCAACAGAGCAAATAGACAATGTACAAATGGGAGAAAATATTTGTAAGCTATACATTTGATAAATGGATAATAACCAGAATTTACAAAGAACTCAAGCAAATCAGAAAAAAAAAATTAAATAACCCCAACAAAAAATTAGCAAAAACATGAACAGACGCTTTTCAAAAGAAGATAGGCAAATGGCCAATAAACATGTGAAAAAATGCTCAACATCACTAATCATTAGGCAAATTAAAACCACAATGACATATAATCTTACCCCTGTTAGAATGGTTTTTATTAAAAGTCCAAAAATAACAAATGCTGGCTTCAATGCAGAAATAAAGGAATGCTTCTACATCATTGGTGGAACTGCAAATTAGTACAACCTGTATGGAAAACAGTATGGAGATACCTCAAAGAAGTAAAAGTAGACCTACAATTTGATCCAGCAATCCCACTACTGGGTATTTATATAAAGAAAAAGAAGTCATTTTATCAAAAGGACACCTGCACTCGAATGTTTATTACAGCACAATTCACAATTGCAAAGGTGTGCTATCAATCCAGGTACCCATCAATTCATGGGTGGATTAACAAAATGTGGTATATGTGTACCATGGAGTACTACTCAGCTTTGAAGAAGGATGGCTTCATGCTTTTTGTAACAATTTGGATGGAACTGGAGATTATTATCCCATATAATTTATCTAAAGAATGGAAAAACAAACACCACATGTACTTACTATTAAATTGGAACTAACTAATGAGCACACATATGCATAGAAGGAAGTAAAAGTTAATGGAAATCAAGCATCAGGTAGGGGGAGGAGGAGATAGATGGAAACCTACCTAACAGGCACAATGAACATTATATGGGTTATGGGCACACTTGTAACCATGACTCAAGCATTATAAAAATGATCCATGTAACCAAATATATCTGTACCCTCATAATACTTTGTAAAAAAAATAAGCAATTTCGTATGCTATAACATATTTGGTATAATTTGAGTTACTTTGCTTTGTATTTATCATTATTCTGCTATCATTCTTAATTATACTACACACACACACACACACACACACACACATACACATGCACACAGTACCCACAGGAGCTGAAGACATTAAACCTGGATGTTTCAAAGGCCTTAGGAACCTATCTTGACCAAAGTTTGTTGCTCAGTCTGCATTTACTGGGAGCTGGTAGTTCAACCGGGAAGTCTCCACATTAATTTCCACATATAGAATAATTTTTATTAAAGGATAAGTAATAAAAATGTGATATTTTGAAACCTGAATCCATATTATTATTAATAAAGCTCAACAGTAATGACAGTAATTGTTTAAAACTTAGATCAACACGGAATATTTTCAGCAAATAATATTTTATCACTGATACCATTTAGAAAGGCCAGCATTCAGTTATCATGAAAAGCAGAGTACTTTTTATTTTGTTATTGTTTTTACATTTACTGCTGAGGCCATGCTCCATAGTGCCTACACATGAGTGGATCTTTTCCATGCCCCACCTGGAGTGCAATGTTGGTCCCAGGGCTCAGGGTTTTTATGTTCGAATGTTTAGGAACCAAGTTTTATTATTTATGTAAGTTAATAACTTACCATTTGTTAAATATTGTATCTAGATAGAAAGGTCACTGTTCTTGCTGTCCTGTAAATGCCCTTAAGTCTCATTTCTTCATTAATCTACATACTTACTTAGTCCCTATGTACCACACATTGTATTTGAAGCTTCAGTTATTCTTGCGTAAAATAAAGGCCAGACCAAGTCTGCTCCTGGCTTCATTGGTGGCCCAAGTGCATGTGTGTGCATGTGCTTCATGTAGAGATATGATTGACATACTTGAACTCATTGCTCCTTCCTCACACATCAATCTATGTCAAAGTTGTATAACGGCGCAAAAAGGCAAGGCACTATATCTAATAAGTTTGCAAGTGCTTTGTTAACATGGGTTGAACTTCATTTTGTTAGATGGGGGATATATTTTATCTTAAGGGAACCCATGGACATTGCTATTCCACTGGATCAGGGAATGAGATCAACCTGCCAGTCTAGGAGTGAAGAATTTTCTCTCTTTGGTGAATGGGAAAATAGCGCAGTTCGTGGGGTTGGGTTGCCCATGGCTGCATGGAGGCTGATCAGAATTCAAACCACATCTCTAGCATGAAATGGGGCAAATAACCAGCACTTAGAAGCAATAACAATGACCAATTTCAAGATCAAGAAAGATTTGGAGGGAGGTCTGGTTTTCAGCTCCACTAGAGACCTGCAAGGACAACTGATGTAGGGAGAAGAGTGACTTCTCCATTAGGCCGCCTCATGTATCAGCAGTGTTTAACACATATGCCTTGGCCAGGACAGTGAGGATCTCATGAGCAGCCTGACCATCACAGGAAGAAGGCAGATAGTAAGAAAAAAGAAATTGCAAAGATGTCTATGAAGTGCATAAATGACAAATAGGTCTGGGAAACTCTGAGAAATACTTATGGGACACTTTCAGATGGGGCTAAATCTTGGCAGGGCATGAATTAGTTTTATATTTATACCCAATGATTATTTTTTCTTTTTTTATTATTTCAGCATATTATGGGGGTACAGATGTTTAGGTTACCTATGTTGCCCTTTCCCCCCCTCCCCTCCAAAGTCAGAGCTTCAAGTGTGTCCATGCCACAGATGGTGCAAGTCTCACCCATTATGTATGCATATACCCATCTCCTTCTCAGCTGTCCCACCTGCCCAACATCCAATGTTATTCTTATATGTGCACTTAGGTGTTGATCAGTGAAACCAATTTTCTAGTGAGTACATGTGGTCCTTATTTTTCCATTCTTGGAATACTTCACTTAGTAGAATGGGCTTCAGCTCTGTCCAGGGGAATATAAGAGGTGCTATATCACCATTGTTTCTGATAGCTGAATAGTACTCAATGGTATACATCTACCACATGTTATTAATCCACTCACGTATTGATGGGCACGTGGGTTGTTTCCACATCTTTGCAATTGTGAATTGTGTTGCTATAAACATTCGAGTGGAGGTGTCTTTTTCATAGAGCATCTTTTGTTCTTTTGGGTAGATGCCCAGTAATGGGATTGCTGGTTGTTCAAATGGTTGTTCTACTTGTATCTCTTCAAGGTATCTTCATATGGCTTTCTGCAGAGTTTGCACTAGTTTGCAGTCCCACCAGCAGTGTATGAATATTCCTATCTCTCCGCATCCATGTCAACATTTATTGTTTTGGGACTTTTTGATACAGGCCAGTATCACTGGAAATAAGTATATCTCATTGTGGTTTTGATTTGAATTTCCCTGATGATTAGAGATGTTGAACATTTTTTCACTTGTTTTTTGGTCATTATTCTGTCTTCTTTTGAAAAATTTCTGTTCATGTCCTTTGTCCACTTTTTGATAGGGTCGTTTGAGTTTGTCTTGTTGATTATCCAGATTTCCAAAAAGATTGTGGTCATCACCCTTTTATCGGATCTGTAGCATGCAAAAATTTTCTCCCATTGTGTAGGTTGTCTGTTTCCTCTTGTGACAGTTTATTTGGCTGTGCAGAAGCTTTTTAATTTGATCAGGTCCCATTTATTTATTTTGATTGTTGCTCTGATTGCCTTTGGGATCTTCTTCATAAATTCTTTGTGTAGGCCAACGTCCAAAAGAGTATTTCCAATGTTTTCCTCTAGAATTCTAATAATTTCACTCCATAGGTTTAAGTCTGTTACCAAATGTGAGTTGATTTTTGTGAGAGGTGAAAGGTGTGGATCCTGATTCAGTCTTTTACATGTGGCTATTCAGTTTTCCCAGCACCATTTATTGAATAAGGATTCTTTTCCCCAGTGTATGTTTTTGTCTGCTTTGTCAAAGATTAGATGGCTATATGAGGATGGTTTTACATCTAGATTCTGAGTTCTGTTCCACTGGTCAATGACTCTGTTCCTGTGCCAGTACCAAGCTG
>CAUYSK010062187.1:0-33068 GCA_963575035.1 Avahi laniger | reverse complement strand
TTGGCTCCAGGGGGGGTCCTGGTCCATAGGGAGGCCACTGCGTTGGTGCTCTGGGACTTGGACCCTGGCTCGAGCTAGCAAATAAACTCCTTTGCCATTTGCATCCTCAGTGACTCTGCCTCTCTGTTCCTGGGGCCGAGGGGCACTGGATCTAACATAAGAAGATCACACTCTTCCTAGAGCAGGACTCACCCCAGTTCTCTGGAATGTCTCTGATGTCAGGAAGAGAAGAAAATGCGCTCACTTTTTCTACCTTCCCACCCCAGCCCCCACTAACACTTCAAACTCTGCACAGAAAAAAAGAATTCATGCATTAGTAGCAGTCAGTTCATAAGGCTTACTTCCTTGTACTGTAGGGGTTGATATTTGGCTGATGTCTACTCATGCGTTTGACTTCATCATAACTGCAGAGGGAAAAATGGGGGGCAGGGGAGGAGGGGAGAGGGAAATTGGAAAGGCGTCTTCATGGAGCTGCTAGATTCTAGGACACACTCTGGAACCACGGGTGAGCTCAGCTCTGGGACACTTGGGAATGGCTTGGCCAGTGGCAAGCCTGCGTGAGTCCATGCATAGACCTGGCATTCTGCCACCTGCATTTGTGCCCCAGGACTACCTCTAACAGGAAGGAATTGGTGGTAAAGGGCAGAAGGCAACGCCATCCCTCCCGTGAAATATTTGGAGGAAGGACATTAGGAACTAGTAAAATTATTTTTACTCACCATAAAAAGAATGAAGTGTTTTTTAAAGAACTGTTTTAATGACAGGTTTAACATTTTTATCAGGATCACAAACATTCATGCACCTGCACACTTCAATACATTCATAAACACCCAAGAGCAATGTGAAGCCCTGAACAATAGCAGCAGCTGGCACACAGGTTTTTTTTACTATTCTTCTCTCAAAAACAGTCTTGATTATTTATAGATAATAATGCATGTTATTCACCTTCCTACCAGAAAATTAAGAGTTAATTAAAATACATGACTCATAGAGCCATTCCTAAATAGAAAATGATAGAAGCATTCACATTTCTGAAAAATAGAGCCTTTAAGATAGAATAACATACAGGTATTTCTCATTTGAAAGAACATTTTAAAACCTAATAATATCAACATAATATTGTATGATCTTTGAAGAGAAGTTTTACTTCTGATTTATCCTGGTAAACTCATAGAAAGTAGCAACATTACTTGGTGATATTGAATAAGTAAATGAATAAATTACCAAAAAATAAAAAGCCCCACCCACAAGACAGCAAAGGCCATTAAACACCGGAATCAGGAACTGAAAGAAGCAGAGTTAGATGAACTTTACTCGTAGTTTGAATAGCCCTCTCCTCCAAATCCCACGTTGAAATTTGATCCCCAGTGTTGGAGGTGGGGCCTAGTGGGAGGTGTTTGGGTCCCGGGGGCAGATCCCTCAGGAATGGCTTGCTGCGGCCCTCACTGTAGTGAGTAAGTTCTAGCTCTGCTAGTGCTGGTGAGATCTGACTATGAACCAGTTGTGGAAGAGCTGGACACCTCCTCCTTCTTTCTCTCCCTAGCTCCCGGTCTTCTCCATGTGACACGCCTTCCCCACTTCGCCTTCCACCTTGACTGGAAGCTCCTGAAGCCCTTATCAGAGCAGATGCTGGCATCATCAGACTCGCGGTGCCACCAGCCCCTGTGCCGATTCCTCAGCAAGGATCCAGACAGACAGACAGCGAATCACAGATGGCAGAGATGGAGATCCAGCGATACATCTTATTGGTTCCGCTTCTCTAATAGATACAGTCCCTGAAGATAGTAAAAGTGACACTTTTTGGATACTTCTAATTCTTTCCAAAAGTAACTGTACTCCGGGAAGCCTCCAAAAAGGCGTGGCCCGCGGCGCCCAGTCCTCCCCTCCCCCCACACGGAGGGGAGCACCCACTCCTGGTTGCTTTTTCTGCACAGGATTTTAATTTACAGAGGATTCCTCGGCCCTCTGAGTCTGTTTACACATAGGATCCTGCAAGTGAATCCTCTGAAGTGCCGACCCTGGTTTTTCTGCCTTTTGAGAAGGATGGAGGCAGAGCTGAGCTTCTGTCTGAAATTGGATCTCGAAGTCTCCGGCCCCTCCCTGCGGCCACACCTACCGGCAGGCCCGCTGGCCACCAGGGCAGTCTCACAGACTTGGGGCACTGTTCCTTTTACCTGGAAACCACCGTCTTTCCTTTCTAAAGCAGCAGCCCCGGTTATCTGCGACCTGTTTGATTTAGAAGAAACCTGGGCCAGCATGTCTGCTCCTGGTGTTTGGGGAGGTCTCTCCAGTCCCTGAAAACTCTCCTATGTGCAGATGTCCTTCACCTCTGAGCTTGCCTAGCCTGAGTAGAGAGGACATGCTCCATCCCCAAAGTAAATACTCTGGACAAAAATATTTGGATGCTGAAATAGTATATGAAAATTTTGAAATACTTCTTGAAACATTTTTGTTACGATTATTCATTGCAAACAATGACTGTGGCTTATTCATCTGAATATCTTCAGCATCTGGCTTATGGTGGGTGGGGACTCAGGAGAGATGTAAGGAAAGTGGAGTGAATGAAGGAATGAACGAGAAGCACCTCAGTAATTATAACACAGCGTGATGAGCCATAAGTAAACCGAGCTTCTGTGTCTATCCTCTGAAGTCCAGGGAGCTGCAGGATTTCCCAATTTATGCTGTGGCAATTAATATGTAAATTTCCTGTCCATTCATTTAATATAACAACATATATTTGAAGAGCTATGCTTTATAAAAACTTTTCTTAAGTGAACATAATCATATAGAATGAACACTTACCTGAAAACCGTAAGAAAAAATGAAAGTCTCCAAATCTCTTGCTATAATATTCAAGTAAGCAAACTCCAGATCGGTGTGTTAACTTTATTTTTTTCTAATGATATTCTTTTTTCTGGATTGTAGTACATATTCCTTTGAAAGGATCCAAGTTTTACTATATTTTTAAAAGAATAATGATTTGTATCACTAGAGGGAGACAACAGTTTGCCAAACAAGCTGTTATCAAGCAGAACTGAAAACTTCCCAGTTCTTAAGATTAAAACAAGAAGTAAAGCTACTATATATGGTTTTAAATATGCACATTATTTTGTGAATTTAAGACGTTCATACATAAAATTATTGAACCAACAGGTTAATTTTTCCTTTCTCAAATAATATTGAAACTGTGAATCAAAAGTTAGAAATAGAAATTGTCAAACTTCAGCAAAACACTGAAATTCAAATATGATGATATTGAAATACCAGAATTTTTCAACTATCTCAGGATAGTAAAAAATCAGTATACAAAGAGTGCATCTATGTGCTTAAATATCTGCCTCTGTGAACAGCTGCTTTTCCAACATAAAAATGCATGAATATAAATCTCCCTCCCAGTTAAGGGAGTTGAGGCTGAATTCTGCAAGGACTCGCATCATGAATTGCACGGCAGTGCAGAGCGGGAGACCTGACCTTACGGTCTTGGTACCGTAAGTAAAAGTAAAAGGCCCGGTCTCTAGTTCTTAACTGAAGGACAAGAAACACGGTGTGTTGTTGTGTCGTCTATGTATAGTGTATGTGTTTGTGTCTAAACCAAAGTTCAGTGGAATAAAGAAAATGTGATTAGTTTTGTTTTGTTTTTTACATACAAACAGCTTTACTTATTTACATTTCCTGCCTGGTCTCTGAACACATTTGAATTTTTAATGCCTATTCTAAAAGTTGAGGTTTGGGAGCAGCTTAACATCTGTAAGCAGGGTTAACGTACAAAAGACAAAAAGTTTTAGTTAAGAAGTGATAGAGATCAGAAGCCCACAAATGAACAATAGGTTCTAACATTCGACTTAAAAATAAAATTCAGCTAACACTTGGAAAGCCTTCCTCCTCCCTTTCCTCTTTCGTGACTCCCGTCCCTGGGTCTCCACTGTTTGTGCATCTTTCTACTTCCCTAGGCCCCTTCTATCTTCTTTCTCCAAATCTTTCTGTTTGTCGTTGCCCCTTCTGTATTTACTGAAGTGTTTGTTATCTTGGTGTCTGTTCTACTTATTGAATGCACCATCATATTCTCTGGTGTTCATTTTTAAATTATATCAGTTAGACGTTTCCTGTGTCTCTTTCAGAAATCAAATTTCTTTCCTCCTGTGAATGTCACACCAGTTGATTCTTTTTCCTCCTATGATTCAATGATCATCAACATGCACCATGCCACTCCTCCAAGCCTTCCCTCCGAACTCCTGTCATCGCGACCGACCTTAAGGGGCCTGCGTGCTGTTGGCAGCATTCACTCTTTCTCAGGCCACCATATTTCCAGGGAAATCCTAGTGAGAAGTGCAAGGGTGTAAGAATAGGTGTGGCACAAGTACACCCAAAGTCACAGCGATTCTCTGGAGTGATTGTCATTGTGACCTTTGAGATTCTGCAAGAGAGAAAGAACTTACGAGGCAAAGCCCTTCTGCTCAGAAGCCAGCCCCAGAGAAATGCCGTCCTGTGCCTGAAACCCTTCCAGATGAACCTGGCAGACCCAGTGGTGAGAGCACAGGCTTTGTGGGTGCCACGAAGCAGGTCCTATATGGGATCAGCTCCTGGAGCAGCAGGTGGTGTGAGGTGGGCGCACTGTGACAGAGCTTTCGTTGCCCCTGAAGCTTCTCAACACCGAAATCGAAGTTGTCAGGATCACCCCAAAACAAAAACAGACTGCTAATCTTCCCAAAGGCTGTCACGAGAAAGTCAAATTTGCCACAGTGTCATTTGTGCAAGGATAATGACATGATATTTCATGTCAGTTGCAGCCTATCTTAGTTTGTGATTACATCACATAGAAAGGAAAAAGAAACCAGCAGGTACACTGGGTACTAATGATGACACAGTCTGAGTTCTAACTGCTGCCTCCTTGGAAACCCTTTCGCGGTTTTCACAACGAGCCGCCGCTGACTGCTTCCTAACGCTGCCAGGTCCTAAACGCCAGGCACACGAGCTCCTCTCCCGGGCTACTACTCGAGCATTTGAAACTTACTGCTGTGCTGGCGACTGTAACCGGCTTCTTAGCACTGTTCTTACACTCCAGAAATGGTGCTTCATAAGGTTTGGCTAAAAAGAAAATGAAGTCAATCAATAAAAGTTTTCATTACTAATATTTTAGAAAACACTGAGGGGAAGAAAACGTTACCTAAGTATAAAAACCCAATTTATTTATAAAATCATGGTAGCACTATATTAAAATATCCGTTCCTTTATCAGTTTAATAGTGACAGTGCATTTCAGACAGGGCACTAGAAGAGGGAACATACATTTGAGGCCATAGTTACATCCACTTTGGAATGATTTCTTGTCTTTTCTGGGAAGTATTCCAAATCAGATGTCAAAGGACAGCTGTTTTACTCCAGATGTTTTTGGAGATCACCAGCATACATTTAGACTGAGAGTCAAGATACAGACTGGGATTTAAAAAACATAAAATAGCTCTTTTATGATACATTTAAATTAATTTCTTTTAGCATTTAGAATAAAAGAAAGAACAGATGGTAAAGACTTAGTTTAAAGTGAGAGCTATGAAAATAATCTTACCCAGAAAGAGAGTTTTCCATAACTGAAATTCATGAACCATAAGAGTTTAAGCAAATTTTTAAATGGTCCATAGAGTAAGAGAATCTATGGCATTACAATCATTAATATATTCCATATAATAAGCCAATATGTAATAAATACATTTAGGATTTCCATATTATGTTATAATGCTAAAAATGGTGAAATGTCACCAAAAGAGTAACTAAAAAAAATGGATACGACTACATATTATTTTCTTCAAAAATACACCCACATTTTATAATTGTTCAATTTTAGATCTCCAATTATTAGTCACCATTTTTATATAATTTGCATATGTCTTATATTCATGAATAGAAAAAATACCTAATATTTTAATGTAATAATGTTATTTATGACTTCTAGGTGTTAAACTACCTAGTTCCTTCATTTACATAGCATTTTTTAACAGAAGACAGTGTTAACTCACATAGTATTCATTCATAAAGGGATTTCTATCTCCAAGTACAGCTGAACAATTCCTTAGAAATCCATGAAAACTTTGTGTCTGTGCGTAATTTAACATACTCACATTTACATATTATTTCACGTCCCTCTGACACACACACACACACACACACACACATTGCATTGTAGAGTCCTGCTGATGACACAGACTCCACAGCTGTTGAACTTCAAATGCTGAGTCAGTACTTTCTAGCTAACAGGTTCTGACAATAGCCACAATCTTATCGACAACTCCCAGTGAGAAATTGATTGTCAGTGACAGTAACGGAGCCAGAGTTTGATGAAGGCGGCCGGGGTTTGCCCAGTCATAATAGCTGAGGCATAAAGTTTAAACCTCTTTATTGCAAACTGACCCCAATTACATCCCAAGACAAATAACACCCTTTACTCAAACACCTGGTACCAAATGTGACCACTTCAAATTGCTCCCTCTTGGGAGCCTCAAATCATTTCGGGACTATGGGAACAATGGGCGTTAATTGCCAGTCTTGTATCTGATATGCTGGACATCTCTGAAGTTGAGCAAATTATTTTTTAGATGCTTTGGTTTACTGAGAATGATTTTTTAAAGCACTTCCCTTAATTAATGCTTTGTTAAAAGAAAAAAAAAAGTAAATGATGCCACAAGCCAAGACGGAGACTAGACAACATGATGGACAGTTCATGCGAAATGCAGGGATCTCTCTGCTGGTACCTGAGTGTCCTGGTTACCTCCAAACAGATGATGACCGTATTTATCTCAAAAATGATAAAATTGCTCAAAACGTGAGAAATTGCCACTTGGCACTAACACAGAGCATTTGAACACTACAAGATTACTTTGAACTAAAGCATAAACAACATTTTTAATTCAGGATTTCTGGAAGAAAAGACCCCAGGTCACTTGTCTCGGTTGTACCATTTTACCCAACTAACAAAGAGCCGGGCTCTAGCTCTGGAATCAAGCCAACAGAGGCTGCAGTCCTTGGCGAGGTCATTCTGGGCAGTTACTTATCTTTGCTATGCTCAGTTTTCTCATCTACAAAACAGAGTCACAACAGCACCTGTTTCAAATGAATTCATGTATGCGAGGAACCTGGCACTACATCTGGCTCATAGGAAGCATCAATCCATGTTTGTATTATTAGGATTATGAATAGAAAAAATGGCCCAGGTAAGGTCTCTGTACTTCTTTAACATTATTCATCTTTAATAAAGTGCAGGAACAAACTTTGAACGGACTGCTATATTTATGTCATATACCTATTTATTTACTTATCCTATTTATCAATCCAAAATCTTTTTGCTGGACCCTGGACGAAGCACATATTCCTGTCCTCTCTGTGTACATAATGCAAAGAGGAAAAGATGAGGAACTCAGCGACGGCCGAGTGCTGGTGGCTGCGGCGTCGTGGAGCTGGGAGTACAGGGCACAGTGCGGGCCCTGGCAGAGGAGGACCAGAGAGAGCATCTTACCAAAACCAAACGCTGCCTTTTAGCAGGGAGGTGTGCTGTTACCTGGATGAGAACATGGTGCCCTTCATCATCATGGATATTAGTATCGCTACATAATTCGATCACTCATATTTTCTGGATTGGGGTGGGCCTTATTAAATTGGTGTTCCATCTTGCCCCCCAGATCTTTTTCTGCCATTCAATATCCATTGGATTTTTCTCTTCCTTATAATTATGTTGCTTATTTTGATCCTACCTTGTGGAAGTTCTAACCTGAAACGTTCTTGAGCACAAAGTTTAAATTTCAACCTAAGATTTTCGTTCTAAACAAAAACAGTATAAAACAGGGTGAGATAACCTAAGAAATCTAGAATGATTTCTTGGTTCTACCTGAAAGCAACATCAAAAACAGGATGACTTCTCAAGGTGCTTCCTAGTTATATAATGCTACAACTGTCCTAAAAATTGGAGAAGCTAAAGGCACTGAGTGAGGGGGAGCTGAGCCATGACAGAGGGTGACGAGTGAGCACCCGGCACAGGAGCCCTGGGAGATCGAACACACGTGCGAGCGCTGGGGTGGCCAGCTCATCCCCGTTTGCCAGGACTTCCCTAGTTTCAGCACTGAACCCCCCTCAGCCCCAGGCAAACCAGAAAGGTTGGTCACCCTAAAAATACATGCAGGCAGTCCCGTGGGTACAGATATGTTCCTAAGAACGTCTTTAGGTCAGATTTGTATGTAACTCAGATCCCTGATGACCAGCACATGTATGATAATAATAATGATGCTATCGGGCTCACATGTGATAAGAATAATACAGTGTAATAGCATAGAAATAATAATGTCCTGGTACTGTAATGATAAGTTACAGAAACTACTGTGCTCTTTCAACTCCTAGGCTCACAGGAATGTTATGCCTGTTTTGATCTTCTAAGCAAGTCAATAACAACCTTTCCATTTCAATAATTAATCCACTGCTCTGCTCCGTAATAACTGATGCTGTCATTGGAGGACTGCCTTCCACATGTCCCATTTTTCTCACTTCATTCCTTCTAGTTGTTCCCATAGTCGAGCGACCGAAGCCTGATGTTTTCCCGGTGAATGACCGTGTCTGCCTTTCCCCAGTGTTTAATTATTTCTACTTCATTTCCATTGCAATCACCTTTCTCTGCGCTGTAGCTTCACCAGGACTTGCCGTGGCTTTCGCTTTGGAGGCGTGGTCATCAGGGTGAACACAGACTCACAAAACCCAATGAAAAAGGTTAAGGCGGAGGTGACACTGTGAGTAAGCGACCATGTAAACAATGAGACCAGCTGCTAGCGCAAGGACGCTGCCCTCACGGACTGCTTACGCCACGCAGGCTCGTTTACATGTGCGGAAGAAACTAGCTCCTGAGTTATCGTTTAATTATTTAATTATAAATTATCCTTATGGGGAGCCTTGGAAGCCCACTCGTAAGTACGGAACGCAGTAAGTCGGGTTGTCTGTAACCCAGGGACTGCCTGCATAAGTTTACTTGTCTCTTTTCCCCGGATGGTTTTCCCTTACGATAGTTTGTTAGTTTGTTCGTTCAACTCATATTTATCAAAGGCTCCAACATTCCAGGCCTCATCGCCCTGCCACAGACACAGCAGTCCGTCCCAGAGAGACTGCATCTCTGTGTTCATATAGCTCACGTTCCCATGAGGGAGGCAGAGGAACCAGGCAGACACACACCTGAAAGAGGTAAGTGTTATGAAGAAAGTAAAGTCAGCTCGTGAGCTAGAGAGGCACCACCAGGAGTGGGGAGGCTTCGAGGCAACATCTGAGCTGAGCCCAGATGAGAGGAAGGAGCTGTGGGACCAGCAGTGGCAGCGGGAGCTCACAGGCCCCGGGGCAGCCAGGGGCGAGCCTGCGGTGGAACGGACTGGAAGGCAGGCCAGTGGGTGGAAAGGCCACGGTAGAGCCGAAAGAGGCAAGATCCACAGAGCGGGTAGGGCAGATCACGGAGGACTTCTGTAGGCTGGCTGAGGGCTTTGGACTTTAACTGCATTGGAAGACACTGGACAGTTAGAAGCAGGGAGACAGGAGAGATACAGATCCAGTGTACTTTTTCAAAATCTCCCTTGCAAGAAGGTTGAGAATGGACTGTAGGGAAATAAAAGTGGAAGGAGGGGACCAGGTAGAAGGCTACTGTGGTCCACAAGCACCTGCTAGGCCAGTGGCTCTCAGAGTGTGGTCCCCGCTCCGCAGAGTTGACATCAACTAGAACCTGCCAGAAATGCTCATGTTGAGGCCCCATCCCAGAACCCCAGAGTCGGTGTCTCTGGGTGGTGGCTCAGCAATCTGTGGTTTGCCAAGGCTTCCAATATGACTCCGATACAGGGGAGAGTGTGAGGACCACTGATCCAGGGCCAGGGCTGGGTACACATTAGAATCACCTGGGGAACTTTTTTTTAAAACAACCGGTGCTGTAACAGACTTCAAACAGGCTAAGTCAAAATTGCTGAAAAGGAGATTTCTGGGAAGAGTTGCTAATAGATTAGAACTGTGGAGAACTGTGGAGAAAGGGAGTAACCCTAGGCCTTCCTCTTAAGCAGATGAGCAGATGCTGGTGGTCAACTGTACCTGCTTCTTAACCTCCTGTCTCCATCTCGCTCTACTCCGATTTATTGTCCACCTATCAAGGCAGAAGACTCCCTCTAAAATGCACATTGAATCAAGCTACTCACTTGTGTTAAAATACTTTTCCCCCCTTCCAGAAACACTTTTATCCTGCTATTCACTCAACTAACTTTTCATCCTGAAAGATTGTGGCTCCAATCCAAACATCAGAAACCATGCTAAGTATTTCAACAGAAGGAATTTAATACAGGGAATTTTAGTTTTACAGGCATTAGGGTATAAAAGAGTGAACAGCTGCAATAACCCAGAGATAAGACTTGTGAAAAGCAGCTTCCCTGCCCTGGAGCTGAAGGAAAAATGTTTCAGTGTTGGGAAGCTCCCATGAGGCCCTGCATGGGGGCTGCTGCTTCCCTAGGAAAGGAGGATCCCACAGAGCAGGGTGGGATCCCTGAGGAGGGGGCATGCTTCGCCTCTTAGGGGATGCAATAGAGTGATTTCGGGAGTGCCCAGGGAAGAGAGCTGTTAATGACCATCACTGGGGCACACTGACAGGAAGGTGTAAGACCCTCCTCCTCGGTCCTGCCTGCCAGTCCCTCTAGCTCCCCCCTTTGGCAGAGCTAACAGGGATCTGCTGTCAGAGGGCTCAGGTGGTTGGCACATTTCCTGCCCCGGCACCCCAGATCCTTCGAGGGCAGGATCAGAGCTGACAAGCAGGACTGGCACACAGAATAAAGGACACTTTCTCTAGAAACTCTTTCTTAATCCTCGTCCTAGACCAAAGCAAGTTCTCCTGTGCATATTCTCATGGTGCTGTTGAGCCTTCCCGTCTCTCAGGTCACCCTTGTCCAGTTGCCTGTCTGTCTTCCCCACTGGACCGCAGGCTCTGTAAAAGCAGGGACTGCACCGACATGCTAATCAATGTTTTCTCAGCGCCCACGCTCATGTCTGAGTGTAATAGGTGGCTCGGAATATTTGTGACATTTGCTGGAAATTGTAACAAGCAGTGGAAATATGGAGATGAATAAGAGATTATTTCCCTCCAGGAACTAGTAGACTATTAAGGAGGAAAAAATCATGTGCCATGTCTGATCTTGGAAAACTGGGAACAACACCAATAAGCATTTTATTTTGATAACATTCCACAAACCAAGTTTTCGTTCATTCAATATGTCAAACCCTTAGACAAATGAAAGCCTTTCATAGAAAAGCTAAGACTCTAAAATCATGGTGATTTATAGGAGCTTTATAATACTATATAAGGATTTAATCCACCAGGGTAACATGGTAAAAGAATGATCATCTTTCCAAACCACAGCTCTACCCAGTACTACCGATGCTTTTCTTCCCACTGCCAACAGCTCAAATCTCAACTCTTTGGCTCAGCATTCAAGATTATTTACAAATGGGCTCCTACCTACCATGCCAACCTTGTTTTTCAAGACTCATGATATCAATTTCACCACACAGCCTAATTAATTTACGTATTATTCCCTGAACGCAGAAGGAGCAATCCTGTGTCTGTTTTTTTGCCTGTCACATAGAAATTTTATGTCTAGCAAGAATTTAGTTTGATGTAAGAAGCAAGATAAATATCAAAATTTATTTTTCCCTAAGTATCTATACAGCCACTGAATAAACAGTCTCTTCCTCTGGAATTTTAAAGGCCCTCTTTATTACTAATACATTCTTAACTCTCCCTTTGCATCCATGCCTACTCTGGCTGTTCCCTTTTGTGCTGTGTGGGGTCTATCTTCCTTGGCATAGCTGTAAGATGTGCTAGTTGCTGTGGCTCTCAAACCTTGTGATCCTGTGACACTGCCCCTCACTAAGGGGCTTTGGGATCTTTAATCAGAAATGTTCGTTGCTTCAGGATTAACTAGAAAACCATTTGTAACCTCATTCAGTTGAACTACCATATGGTTGCTTCTGGAATCCTTGCTTTCCACCCCCAGATGTCAACTTGAATGCAAATGCTGTATTTTGTTTTTTCTTTTATTTCCCGTAGGGTCCATGCTCTACAAGGGTGCACGATGCCTAACTCTGAAGGAAAGACTGAAAAGCTATTCGTAGAAGTGTTAAATTTAAAGACATATTATTTCCTTCAAAGGAAAACAATTCTCTTAATGCAAAATTAGATAAACAGGCTGACTGGGATGAAACTCAACCTCAACGGGAGCTAAATGGAGTGAGCTCACAGCACAACTGTCTGCAGGGAGCTGCAGGTTGGCGGCTGCCAGCTGGGAGGACTTTCCTCCCATCAGGTTGCAGGGCTGCTTGATCTACAGCAGCTCCCAGACGCTCTCCCAGAAACCCCAATCAGAAACACCATTTTTCACTTTTGCGTTATGCATGAATCTCACACACACACGCACACACACACACACAAACACACATTCTGCCATTTCTGCTGCTGGAGTTGCCAGGTTCGTTGATTACGATGTACTCAACATAAAGATGAACTTGACATCCAGAAAATACACCACTACTCCACTTCTCTTTAGAGTTGAGTTAGGTGACAAAGCAGTGTTAGAACTGGAGCGTGTGTGTAGGTGCTTCTGCATATACAGCGAAAGAGTTGGTTTTATTGACCTGAACCTTGGTGCTAGAAACAATAAGGCTCTTTCCTCTAATGACCCAAACACATAGTCCCTGCGTGGGGTCTGGGGCAGTGCAAGACACATCCTGGGTCTCAATATTATTTCCTACAGAACCCTCCCCAGAAGCCGGAAAATTTCCAGCTCCCCTTAATTCCAGTGTGTCAGTGAACACCAGGGTGTCAAATGACCTCCACCCAGCACCGTTTATCTCTGCGCTGTCCAGTGTGGTAGACCCTAGCACACTGAGCTGTAGCCACTGAGCAGTTGTGCTGTGGCCAATGAAATTCAGATGTGCCTAAGTGTAAAGTACACACTGAATTTCAAAGATGTGATATGACTACATAAAAAGGTAAAATAACTCATCAATACTTTTATTGTTGATGAGATATTGCAATGTTAATATTCTGATTATATTGGGTTAAACAATTCTTAATATTAACTTTTCCTTTTCCTTTTTTTTTTTTTTACAGGTGGGATCTTGCTGTGTTGCCCAGGCTGGACTCAAACTCCTGGGCTCAAGTGATCCTCCCATCTCAGCCTCACACGTATTAATAGCTGGGACTACAGGTGTGCTACTGCACCTGGCTCCTTTTTCCTTGCTTTGGTGTGGCTATTATATGCAAAGTACCCTTGTCATATAAACTAACATTCACAGTTCTGGAGTTTTGGGCACAGACATATTTGGGGGATCATTATTCAGCCTACCACAAATTCTAAAACAGAATTTTTTAGAGTATATGTTGTTGTGATTATGGATGAAAGGTACTAAAATTAAATGGAATGTCTCCCTTAACCTTAAAATGTGATAGTACATATTAACGAGGCAGATGCCAAGCTCAGCCGCAGTGAAGCCTCTTCCCGCCACGGTGCTCCACGTTTACCAGCCTGGCCTTCCCTGCCTCCCTCCACCCCCCACGACACGCACACCTTCCTGCCACTCCAGCCCTCCTCATTGTCTTAGGTGTTCGCGCTGTGTCCTCCTCGTTCCTGCCAGCCTGCTTTCTTCCTTCTCTAAATCCCTGATACATTGTTCTTACCTCCTTTATGACAAGTGATGCATTCTGCTCCTGTTCATTTGGTGCATTGTAAGAGAAACAAGTACAGCTCTTGATTCTTCTTCAATTCCTCAGAATGCTCAACGTGACACTTTCACTCAGTGTGTGTTCAAACAGAATTTGTTGGGTTATTTCCTAGTACATCACCTTAACATGTGAAGCTGATTATCAGACACAAAGAAGATACAGTAGTCCCACCTAATTTGTGGTTTTGCTTTCCATGGTTTCCATTGCCAGAGGTCAATGGTGGTCCAAAAATGGGTGAGTACAGTACAGTAAGACATTTTGAGAGACAAAGAGATTACATTCACATAACTTTTATTCAGTGTACTGTTATAATTGTTCTATTTTATAATTAGTTATTATTGCTAATCTCTTGCTGTGCCTAATTTATAAATTAATGTCTCTCGTAAGTATGTATGTATGGGAAAAACAGTATAGTCACTCACTACATGATGACATTTTGGTCAATGATGAATCTATTATGGTGGCCTCCATAAGCTTATAAAGAAGCTGAACAATTCCTATTGCTGAGTGAGGTCACAGCCGTCCTCAGGTTGTAGCACAAGGCAGTACTCACGTGTTTATGGCGACGCTGGTGCAAACACACCTACTGCACTGCCAGTCATATAAAAGTTCAGACATACAATTATGTACAGTACAGAATACTTGATAACGATAAACAACTATGTTACCTGCTACGTATGTGCTATACTTTGTATCATTATTTTAGAGTGTACTCCTTCTACTTGTAAAAAAAAAGCTAACTGTAAAACAGCCTCAGGTGCATCCTTCAGGAGGTACCCAGAAGGCATTGCTGCCATAGGAGATGACAGCTACACACATATTACTGTTCCTGAAGACTTTCCCGTGGGACAAGATGTGGAGACAGAAGATGGTGATATTGAAACTGTCTGATGCTATGGAGAACCGGGCTAATGTGTGTGTCTTAGTTTCTACAAAGAAAATTTAAAAAGTAAAATAGAAATCAAATTTTTTAAGATAAAAAAGCTTATAGCATATGGATATAAAGAAAAAATATTTTTGTACAGCTGGATATAGTTGTGTTTTAAACTAAGTCTTATTACAAAAGAGTCAAAAAATTTCACAGTTTATAAAGCAAAAAAGTTACTGTAAGACAAGGTTAATTAATCATTGAAGAAAATTTTCTATAAATTTTGTGTAGACTACGTGCCCAGTGTTTATGAAGTCTACAGTGGTGCACAGTATTGTCCTCGGCCTTCACATTCTCTCACCCATCGACTCACCCAGAGCAACTTCCGGTCCTGCAAGCTGGGAAGGGAGGATAACAGGTGTGCCATTTTTTATCTTTATATCATATTTTTACTGTACCTTTTCTACATTTACATATGTTTCGATACGTAAACACGTACCATTGTGTTCCAGTTTCCTACAGTGTTCAGTACAGTAACATGCTGCACAGGTTTGTAGCCTAGGAACAACAAGCTGTACCTTATAGCCTAGGTGTGTAGCAGCTGTACCATCCAGGTTTGCATAAGTGCAACCTGTGGTGTTCAATGACAGAATCACCTAATGATGCATTTCTCAGAATGTATCCCGGTCATCAGGGGATGATGAATGATTGTGAGTATGTATACATATATGTAGGTTTGGTACTACGTGAGGCTCAGGCATCCACTGGGGCCTTGGAACTGTCTGCTGATGATAATGGGGAACTACTGTAACTTCCTCTTCTGGCCATGATTAAGTAACAGGCATCAGAGTTGCCCTTCCACCTTAAACAACTAGAAAACCACACGGAACACGAGAAACGACAATGCTCACACAGTGGATGACAGGTATGCAGGGCTGTGACCTCTGAGAGAAGGGACACAAACAGGAGGCACTTTCTGAGCTCTGGGCAGAAGCCTGACAGCTTGGCTTAGTTGAGAAGACAGAGATCTGAGTCGGGGAGGACGAGGTGGATGGAATTCACAGAGCGCGTTAGAAAGGAGATGTGCATAGAGAGAACTCCTCAGATTTGCAGATTTTAATTAAACTCCCCTCACACCCTCGGCTGAGTACTGATCCTGCATAAGAGGAAACTGCCTGAAACAGGGGAACAGGCAGCAAGAAAGCAGGAGGCCAGAAATGATTTGTGTTCCCACCACCTGGAAAGGAAAGACTTCTTAAAATCTGCATAAAATCCTCAGAAGAGTAATACCAAAGAATGTCACTAAATTAGCCCCAGACAAAAGACTGTTCTAGGCTGTCCCAAACAAAAGCAAACCTTGAACGGATTCAACTGCGTCTAAGTAACTGCATCCCATAACTAAGTCCAACACTATTTAAAGAAATACAACAAAACCCAGCACCCAACATCATTTCCAATGGCCAATAATGGCTAACATCTGATCGAAATTTACTAGGCACAAAAGGAAAAGGAAAATATGAGCCATAACTAGGAGATAAATTAATCATAAAGAACAGACTCAGAAATGACAGAAATAATAGAATTATTTCCATCATTTAATATCTAGGATGTTAAAATAGCTATTATAAATGTGTTTCTTATGTTCCAGAATCTAAAGGAAACCATGAGCACAACTTAATGAGAAAAAGGAAGATATGAAAAGACTCAACTTTGGGAGATGAGAAATACAACATCCTAATGAAAACACACTGGATGGCTATAAATTAGACAGTTGCAACAATTTCTAACCATTAACTGTAAGTCACTGGATCATCTTTGTTCATAAAAACAAAAGCTCTTCAGTGACTCAACAAAAAAAAAACAAAAAAGCACATTGTTAGTGATATTTTTAAGCTGGAAAGTCCAGGGCATCAATGTGCCATGAAACCTTAGCACACTCCAATTTTACAGGCATTGATGCTACAGATGACTGAAGCACATTTGACTGTGTGTGTCAGAATCCATGAATCTAATTAAAGTTATGATGTGAACAAAGAGTGTCCATTAGACAAGAAGAATTTGGTCTTGGCAAGTGATATTTGCATCAATTTGCTTAATTAGATCAATACTTTTAAAACAATTTGTAAAGCATAGGATTAAAGGGCTGAATTTCAAAGGATTTAGCAGAAGCCACAATCATGGTTTCAAACAAATCATCTGCAAGAAATTGTAGGCTGAAAATAGCAATTAGCAGTCCACAGAAAAAAATTTTAATGGAGACCATTTCTATCAGTTGAATAACCATGTGTAATATGGCTTGGCTTGAATCGCTAATAACTTAACCTTCACCAAATATTTCAGAAGGGAAGCAAACTGCCCCTCTTGTTTATTTCAGAACTAGACTTCAACTCAAAATTAATCCAGGTGCAGAAATAGTCTGTGTCATTTTGGCTTTGGGGGAAGGGCAACAGAGGAGACAGGGTTGTTGGAGTTCAGGCTCGGCTCACCTCTCCATCCTCACATTTTAAAGCAGTAATTAAACGCAGTCCCTACGCATAAGGAGTCAGTCCATAGCCACCAGCTTAGTAAATCTACTTGCAGTTAAGGTTATAATTCAAAAGTCCAGTGAAAATGTTATTTTATTTATTCTGAAGTAGCTTCATCAGGAGCCTTGCCTGTTCCTCTTTGTGAAAGATAAAAGAAATACTTGGGAGAAAAATAATTTCAAGGAGAAGGTAAGTTTTTTTACTTTAAGATAAAGCATACTTTCTCGTTTATACCACAACTTGTTTTAGGGGCATTTGGAACACTGGTGGCCAGCCCTGCCATTATCTGGTAGCTTCGTACCCAAACTTTCTCTTAATTAATCCTTCAGAGTTTTGTTAATTTACTATGACTCATGTTTATAGGACCTTGAGAGTCTCCATAATCCTGATTTCTCTTCTGATTCAGAGCGAAGGTGTTAAGTAAATTACAATGCATCTTCATTTCTAAAAATAATGTACATATCCCCATCATTTCCAACGACTCTCTCTGCTCACTGTTCCCCAGTTAAGAGATCCTATGGTACTAATTCTAGACACTGGTACAGAAATCCTCTCCCTCCAAGTGTAAAGCGTAAAATAGAGTAACTACCAGCCTGACGACAGACCTCAAATCCAAGCTGAAATCTCAGCCAGTGTCTCCCAAAGAGGAGAACTGGATTTAGACCTTGCAGAGGAACACAGTTTTCCAAAGCTATTAGTTGATCTCTTGGGTTCCTGTTGGTGGTTTCTTTTGGGGGACAGGGTTGGGTTGTCGCGGATGCAAAGTAATCTAGGCCCTCCTCAGTTCCGTGTGAATGCCCCAGCCGGTTGCTGTTCTAATGCTACTGGTTTAAACAAGGCCTTACAGGATATGTACTATGAACCATTTTGAATACAATTTTCCAGGCAAATGAATATGAGGTACAATTGCATTTATTAACTGCATGAAAATATCAGATAGTGAAAGGCATTTGAGACCATGTTTTAAAATATGTGTACATTTTACATCTTGTCTGAACATCGCTCCTGGAGTAATCATCGATAGGCACTTTAAACTTAATCAGCCCGATTCTGCCTCCTGCTCCGCACACCACTGCCGCTCCGCATCTGCTCCTCCGAGCTTCCCTTCCAGGAAATGCAATTCCGTCATTCCAAACAGTCCTGCCGTTTCGTTTCCATCATCAAACCTCACGTCGAGCGAGTGGGTGAATCTTGTCAGCTCTGCGCTCAAAGTACTGCACACCCGACTCTCACCGGCTCCCTGCAACCGTGTCCAACGCGCTCTTCGCCCTGCGTCCCTCTCCTCTGACAGGGCGGCGGGAGAAGGCTGCCAGGTGTGGCCCAGCACCTGCCTGTCCCCGCCACCTCCGCAGGCGTCGGGTGCTTGTGTCCCAGCCTGGCCAGCCTCCCGGTGTCCGCGCACCACTCCGGGCCTCGGCGGCGTCGCAGGCACGTCCCACAGGTGGCTGTCATTTTCCTTGCGGGGCTTGATCTTGGACGCCTGCCAGAGTCTACTAGACACTCATTTGTTTCTTTATCCATCTTCCCCCTCCTCCCACCAGCTCACTGCTCTATCCCAGCATCTAAAAACCCATCTGGCACAGAGTAGCTGCTCGGTAAGATTTGATGAAAAAAAATGCTGTGGTGCTTGTTTTAATTAGATAGAGAGCGTGTCCTGAACACGCATCCGGGACACCAGGTCTGGGCTCGTTTTTTCTCTCCCTGTTTTCAGGCCTGCTTTGAACGGACGTCCACTAGATCTGTCTGTTTAAGCGTCTAAAACACATTCTGAGTGGGCTGCTTAATAAAGTGATGCCCAAATCCAAATTTAAATTCTAGGTTTAAACGCTAGAGTGGCGCTTCTCACAGTGACTGGTAGTTTTCCTGCATTGAATGTCCTTCTGTAGTGCCGGGGCACTTTGGTCACACTGGATTCTCGGAGGAAAGAATACTCCTGCTTCCTAGAGCACATCGCACGTGATCTTTGTCCTAGGGGTTTTTAATAGGTCTTCTGTGTTTAAAAAAAATGGATGATCAATTATTCTTCATTGCAGACTTCTCAGTTTCTTGCCTTGGCAGCATATCATGGAAATAGATCCATAAGGAGTTTCTTCAATGACTATTGTTCCCTAGAACAGGCTTAGCAGTGCCAAACTGAGGCATCAGAGCAGACGACCAGCATAGTGACTAGGAGCAGGGATTTCAACCCTCCTATCTAGCACATTCTCCTACATACCCCTGCGATTTCAAACAGAAATTCACTGAGGACCTCAGAGAACACGGCCTTGCTCCCTCCATGTATTTAGTAACTACTAAATGCTGCTATTTAATTCATTTCGTAAATAGATATTGGTCCCGGCACTGACCAACATACGTAAAAAAAATCCCTCCCCTCAGGGTGCTTGCATTCCAGAGGGCATGGCATTCCTGAGCAAGCTCAAAAAGTAAAATATGTAGTATGTGCGGCTATGTGTCTGCTAAGGAGAAGGGACAAGCTGTGTGTGTGTGTATGTGGGAGTGTGTTTGCATGTGTATAGTATGTGTGTGTGCACGAGAGATGTGGGTGTGAGTGTCTGGTGTGCATGTGTGTCTGTATGTGGTGTCAGCACAGGGTGGGGGGTGTGTTTATATGTGTGATGTGGGGTGTGTGCGTGGTGTGAGTGTTGGTGCGGGAGGGATGTGGTACAGGTCTGTGTGTGGTACGTACGTGTGTGTGGTATGAGTGGTTTGCAGTGTGCGGTGTGGGTGTGAGTTTGCGGGGGTATGGCGTGTGGGAGGTGTGCAGGGTGTGTACGTGGGCGTGCGTGGTATGAGTGGTTTGCAGTGTGCGGTGTGGGTGTGAGTTTGCTGGGGGTATGGCGTGTGGGAGGTGTGCAGGGTGTGTACGTGGGTGTGCGTGGTATGGGAGAGGTGTGAGGGTGTGTGTGGTGTCTGCGTGGTGAGGGTTGATGTGGGGGGTGCTGTGTGGGGTGTGTGTGTGTGCGGTGTGTGCTGTGCAGCTGTAGATCCCTGTCCAGGGAAGGCCTCAGGGGAGGGCGACACCGGAAGGACGCCTGAGGGAGGGGGCCCAGGCCCAGGCGGGGGACCTCGGGAGCAGGAGCGCGCTGCCTGTGCGTGGGAGTGGGCGGCGGGACGGGGAGGCCAGAGAGCCGAGAGAGCCGTCCCCCAGGACCCGGTTAAGGGGTGCGAGGGGGCAGCCCCGAAAGGCCGAGCAAAGACACGTGGAGGGGGATGTGGCCTCCATGTCCGCAGCGTGGCTGCGTCCGCTGTGCCCCAGCGCGGGCCCGGGCGTTTGGGCGCCGCGAGGCCCGGGTGCGACGAGGCGCGGATGTCGAAGGGCGACAGCAGGGCCCAGGCACGATTAGCACCCCGTTCTGGGGCTGAGAAACTTGAAAAATGAAATTACCATTTACTGGTAAAATGAGGAAACGATTTTAGAGGGAAAGGCAAGATGGCAGAAGCTCAGTTTGGACACGTCAACTTTAAGATATCTCTTGTCGTCGGAACATAACCGCCAGGTCAGGACACAGAAAGCCAGCGGAGCCCAGGGTGCGCGACCGCCGGTGCAGGACGGGCGTCGGGGGTGAGGGGCGAAGAGGGGCAGCCCCGTCGCGCTCGGGCACTCCAGCGCCGTGCACAGGCCGGGCTGCGCGTGAGAAGGGTTAAGCAGAAAGATGCCGTGGCTGGGATCGCATTTGAGAACAATGATCTGGTGACAACGTGGAAGAAGAGTAGGGGACGTTCTATATAGATGGCAAATGTTTACGCGCTAATGATGGGAAGTTCTTGACATGGAAATACATTCGGATTAAATTGTAGAAAACCATTTTAAGAGCCCTTTCGTCCTACAAAGATTCCTTCCTGTTTAGTACTTCTTGTCATTCCAGACAATGACAACTTGCCCAAAACTAGCAAAGGAACGGATATGCCAAGGAATTTAGTGATGCTTCAGGGCAATCACCTCTAATAGGCACCAAAGTCCTTTCTGTTCTGCTACACCTACATGTCTACTATGCTCCGGAAAATTAGCTTCGGTCAGAATGAAGAAGGACTTTTTAATAAATAGAATTTGATTTGCCAAAATTCAATTTACACCCTGCTATTCAGGGACATATGTTTATATACAGGAGAATCCACCTACCAAAAAATTGTCTTCCTTTTTCTTCCTTTAGAGAGAAAATGGCATACTTTACCAAGCATGCGAAGATAAATTTTGTCCTTAAAATAAAAATAAAAATCTAAATGTTTAATCTCAGACTAGTTTGTCCCTGCAAATACAACAACCCTTCCCTTCAATCCTAAGTAACATAGTACTGTTTCACTACAGCTCACCTTGGTATTAAGAATTGCTGATAATGAAAATGTATTAAAGAAATTAATAATTATGTATTTTAGGATTATAAAAATGTGACAAAAACTCTATGCCTGGAGGAGTTATGATTTATGATTGAAATAATTGGTCTTTAATAGAATTTTAACAAAAAAAAGCTTATAATGTCCTTACTCAACTCACAGAACAGCTGTCAACTTAAATCTGTAGGTTCACAACACGGTTTAATAAATATTGCTTTATTTTGTCCTCAGAACAACTTTGGGAAGAAGCAATTTTTCACTTATTTTCCCAAAGATTGAAATCCCTGAAAGAGCTCAAAATAAATTATATTTCGTGAACCTTGAAACGTGAAGCACTAGGAGCCACAGCACAGCCAGGTGCCAGGCCAAGCCACGGAGACAGAGAGCTGTGGAAACACACCGGGGTCAACCCCAAACCAGCAATCCCCCCCCTTGCCAAAGGAGAAAAAAAGCCTTTACTCTCACTGAAGGAGTTATTCTGGCATTTTGATAACTGTCTGTATCATCCGTTCAGCTTTACCAGGGACCTTCTTCGCCTACTGATGTATGCCCAATTGACCAAAAAAGATAAGGAGACTCTGTTTTCTTAAAAAGAAGAGAGAATCTGGCTTGATCTGCTTGCTTCATTGATTACAGATGACAGCCAATGGGCCAAAGAGCAGAAATCAAAGGTGCAAGTGGATTCATGATGCAGAGAAAAAAATCAACTTGTGAAATTGTGAAAAACACCTGCTCTGTCGCCATGTGTGACAGCTTCATCCAACGGAGGAGATGCAGACATCAGAATGTGCCCAAGGTCAAACAGGATGATTTCATGTTTATGTAGCACAAATCTCTTTTGTTTCCAGGAAAATAGGTTCCCAAAGCATTCGCAAATTTTGATCAACTTCAGAAAACATTACCTATGATTCTAAAAGAGGATTTCTTTCTTTTTGTCTCTTCTGGCAACTTCCTATTTATCCCAAATAAGGTTGCCATATTTAGCAAATAACACAGGACATCCTTTTAAATATGAATTTCAGACAAACAACAAATAATTTTTGAGTATAAGTATATCCTAAAGATCACATGGAACATAAGCTAAAAAATTACTCATTTATCTGAAATTCAAATTTCACTGGGCATCTTGTATTTCATCTGGCAACCTCAATCCCAAAGTAACTGGAAAACAATCTCAAGCAAGAATGTAAATTCTACCACTCACTGAAGACACTATGAAAAAGCTCCTCAAAAAAGAAAGAAAGAAAAGAAAGAAAAAGAAGAAAGGGAGGGAGGAAGGAAAGGAAGGGGAGGAAAGCAAGAAAGGAAGAAAGAAAGAAAAGAAAAAAGAAAGAGAGAGAGAGAAAGCTCCCCAGTCTGGCATTTCATTTCTCCAAAGGAATCTGTCTGAGAAATCCATTACTGACTTAGAAATAGCCAAATCTGCACACAGCAGAGGAGCTTTCACTGTTATCTCCTATGACCTTTCATTTTACCTCATCCTGTTCCCCCCAAAGAAAGCATGGTTCCTCTGGCCCTTGGAGCCCCTGCCTCCTGATATTATAGTGTTTTGAGACTTCTGAGGCACAAACGGCTTAATGATTGGAATCCGTTCTGTCTGCTACACACCAAGAAGCCCCAGTATGGACAGGATGTTCCATCTTATAGGCAGACTGGGAGGCTCTCACCTTAGAAACAATCACCATTTCCCCACAGGCCGTGAAAAAGTTAAATTTCCTATTATCCCCATGATACAGACCAGAAAAGTTGGCACCACTCCTGATATCACTATTTCTGAAATTCCGCAATCTAACCACAACTTCCTTTTCTTCCATGTGCTCAATCATTTAATCTTATTTTAGTTTTTCTAGTGGTCTAACTTTCCTTAATACATTTCAGCTCCATTTCTTGATTTTCTAAGTTAGATTGTTTTGCTGACCCCCACCCGTGAAAGATCGATAAGTTTATATATTACAATCTGCCCCTCCCTCTTCCTGATTGTAATTAAGCCATTACTTCACGTCCTTTTTGCTTTTAAATAACTGTCTACTTAAATATCTGTATTTGATTTATGTGCTTGAAATATTGTCTTCCGTGTCCTCACTGTACACGCAGGAAAGCCTTTGTCTGTGGGTCTGGTCTCCTGTCCCACCGCCTGCTCTCCGGGCACCCTGTGGTCACCGCCACGTCATCGGGAGGTATGTGCTTGTGTTCAACCCTAATATTTAGCCTTAATTCTATTTTCAGGTTTTTGTCTTTTGGCTAGATGTCTTCATCAAATAATTTCTTCAGAAGGACTCACACTGTGTTTCCTGTGTTTTTTAAGAACTAAAAATATCTGTTGCTTTTGTACTTGAGTTATACTTGAACTAAGCTCTGTATAAAATTCTTTCCTTCCAAAGGTGTGCTTGGACCTTTCTCCACTATCTCCTCGCATTAGCAGTCGCTGCCAAGTCTGAGACCCACACGGTTTTCCCTCTGTGTTTGGTTACGGTGGTTTTCATTCACTGGGTCCTGCCTCTCCGGCCAGCTCTGTAACACTGCCAGGATATCTTAGGGACCATTTGTTCTTTTTCTTCTGGGACACGGGATGCCATTTTAATCTGCAGACTTAGAAATTCCTTTATTTAAAAAAATGTTTTCTTCTTTATTATGTCTTTGAGATTTTCTGTTTTGTTTTTATTTTGTGTCTCTATTCAGACCTCAGGCGCATTAACTGGAAAATAATATTTCTCAGTTCCTTTCATAGTCTTTGTTTCTATGAGGCTTCTTTCTCTTATTTTATTATTTTTTGTACTTTGACCTTTATTATCATTACTTTTCTCCACAGGCACTTGCTCTATTATATTTAATTTATATATACTTCTAATAAATTATCCATGTTTATTTATACATGTGTATTTTAAAAAACATATAGTATTTTACTATGTGCATATTTTTAACCCACATAAATAATACTGTGCAATAAATCTTAACCCGATTTCTTCCTATTTTGCACTCACTGCGTGTTCTGAGATCGATTCACTGCTGTCTGTAAATCCTGACTGTTATTTCCAGTGGCTGCACAATACTCGACATAGGAGCTCCAGGGTTTATTCCTCAATTCTCCTACTTACTGCCACCCAGCTTACCTCCAACTCGATAAAACAAACTATGATTCAATAAACATTTCTGTACATAGCTCTTCATGGTCTTATATAAAATTTTTCCTGGAATGTGTAACCAGAAACTGGCTTCCTGGGTCCTAGAAACAGGATGCTGTCGTGTCTGGGTGACCAGTTGAAGTTGCAACTAACAGTGTTTAAAGAACCCCTATTACTCATATTTTCATCAACACTTAATATTAATCAGTTTTCTAATTTTTTTCTATCCATGTGGATCCAAAGTCATCTCTGTTGTTGTACTTTGTGTTTCTCACTTACTGGGATAGTTAAACATCTCTTCACACACACCATTCAGTTTTCCCCCTTTGCAAAATGTCTGTTTATACATTTTGTCCACTTTCTCTTGGGTTTACTGTATTTTTCTTTCTGATTTCTATCAGTCTAGATATTGATTGCTTGTTGGCTTTAGATATTGCAAACATCTTCATCTAGTTCATCATTCACTTATTAATTTTTTCTTTGTTATCCTTTATAGAACAGAAATATTTTTTTTTTGGGACAGAGTCTCACTGTGTTGCCCGGGCTAGAGTGAGTGCCGTGGCGTCAGCCTAGCTCACAGCAACCTCAAACTCCTGGGCTCAAGCGATCCTCCTGCCTCAGTCTCCTGAGTAGCTGGGACTACAGGCATGCGCCACCATGCCCGGCTAATTTTTTCTATATATTTTTAGCTGTCCAATTAATTTCTTTCTAATTTTTAGTAGAGACGGGGTCTCGCTCTTCCTCAGGCTGGTTTCGAACTCCTGAACTCAAACAATCCGCCCGTCTCAGCCTCCCAGAGAGCTAGGAAGGGCTTTCTTCTTTATGTCAATACAATGTTCACCATATTTTAGAACTTTAAAGTCTATTTTAAGAATGGATGGATGGGTAGCAAAGTGCCTAACTGGTTAAGAATATTCTTTATGCTGAATTCAAAAGCGCGCGCGCACACACAGACACACACACACACACACACTTTTCTAGCCATTGTGTTAAAAGAAAAATCATTCATTCAATTGAACAGTATGTACACAATGCCTACTATATGCCAAGCCGTCTTGGTCTTGGGAATGCAACAATGAGTAAACAAAGTTTTTAACTTCATGGTGCTTATAGCCTTGGAGATAAGATAGACAACGTGAGGATTTTTAAAAACATGATGTTTTAGACTGTGAGACACGTAAACATTTAAAAATCCAGATGAAAGGAGTGATGGAGGGGACACGGGTGTCATTTTCTACGGGCTGATCAGCAAAAGCCTCTCAGATATAACGAGACTTCAGCAGAAACCTGGATGAAGGTCTAGGGAATTCTAAGAAGATGGATCCAAGCGGAGAGAATGGCAAGCGCAAAGGTCCCGCGAAGGGCACGGCCTCCGTGTCTGAGTAACAGTGAAGAGGCCCATGGGGCTGGAGAGGATATGCAAGAAAAACAGCATTTGGGTTGTGAAAATTAATAGCAAGAACCATTATGCATTACATTAATTGCATATGTTTAATTACCCCCCAAAACCCTGTTAAATTTTACACTGCATTGCAATTAAAACATTTGGAAAGAAACTTCCAGCATGTTGTAACCAACTGACTCTTTGAATTTATTAAATGCATCTATAGAGGCCAGCAGCTTTATAACGTTTTATGAGTACAGACAAAGCACTCAATCCCAAAAGCCAAATTACAGATCTGAAAAAATCACCGTGAGTGTGAAGGAATGACGCATTCCAGTGAAGCCAGGGAGCTCTGAAAACAAATCAAACGTTGGAGACCTAAGACCTCATCATCATCCTCATCACCATCATTCACTGCGCTGACAACAAACCCTTGGTGGGAGGAACTGACCCATGCCCGCACCGCACTGGTCATTTCCGTGACTTACACAAGGGCGGATGGTGCCTAACGGCCAAGAAGTCATCCTCACACTTTCCGCTTCCACCGGGGCCCTGCCCGGCCCTGAGAGCACCTTCCAAAGATGCCTGGAGTCTGGAGTCCCTATTCCTTTTTCAGACCCACGCCTAGATGAGCCTCCTCTAAGTCTTGAGGCCCACGGAGCAAGGACTGCACTGCCCTTTTGCACACTTCGCAGGGAGCGGCTGACACCCGCCCTCTAGGAAAAAAGCCCAGGTGCTCGCCGCAGGCGTCCTGCCATGCTCTGTTCAGACACCATCCAACCTGGCTCTGCCGCGGCATAAACCACTGCCTGGGGTGGGAAGGGAGGGAAGGGCATGAAGATAAAGGGTAGTTATGCTGCTCTCTCCCCAGCTTCCTGTTCGATTTCTCTTCCCTTTTTTGCTCATCTCTAATTCCAAAGTCCAAAACAGGAGTCAGCTGGGGGCCCCCAGTTAGCGAGAAGAGTTGAGGAATACGAGTGGGATGAGGCAGATTTTAGGGCATGAGGGACGGACATCTCATACTGCTTCCTTGTCAAAGCCCTGAATTCAGCATGGTCTCCGTAAATGAAATAACGTTATAGTTCTTAGAACCAAACCAAATGCATGCTTTTACTATAATGAATCTAGTTGCTTTATCACTTAGCTCTAATTCGAATATGTCATCCCTCAAAAGATTGAAATAAGTTTAGCAAATTATGCAGGGAGCAGATTCTGAACTAGAATGCAGGTTCCGCTGTACTTAAGAAAGTGTATAAGGGACTCTAAAACTGTGTAACGGGGCTCTAAGTGTCACCCTGCCCAGAACAAGGCTGAGGACTGCCAGGCTTCGAGCTCTGATGGCATTTCAGAGACCTGGGGAGGGCAGTGGTTCTCAGATTTCTGTGTGCACAGGAAGTATTCGGGAGCTTGTCAGAAATGCAGATTCCCAGGTCCTCCCATCAGGTCTGGGGAAAGGCTCAGGAACAGGCCCCTCCAGGAGCGGGAAGGGAGTGGGGTGGGCTGGGAGACAACCATTCCTGGGCCAGCACAAAACTCTGACAAGTCCAGCGATTCTCTAGGAAACCTGCTCCCTGCTCACTGTGCAGGTATGTTAGACAAGGTCAAAGTATAGAACATTTTATTTATTAACAGTCTGTTAGCTTGACTTACAGCTTTACATATTTAGATAATCAGTCTGTGAGCCTTCATGTACATTCTTGCAGATAGTAGCGGCCAGGCCTAAAAGGCTCCAACAGGACTAAAAGTCGTAATTTGGATGGCTAGGGTCGGTCAGGTTCATTCCCAAGTTGGGAATGTGCTATTTCAAAGGAAACATCCATCACTGCAAGTGAGCCAGACAGATGGAGCCAACGTTCCCCAGGGGAGACATTTCGGACATGCCTGTATCAAACCCCTAAAGGGGACAGCCAAGTAAACAAGGGAGTACTTTCTCAGTCCTTAAGGAACAGCTCACTTTTAGTTGGCTCTTTATATTTATTTCTTAATTTCTAAATTTCTTAACATTTTTTTCAGGAATGTCTGACGATGAAAACATCAGAAGGTAGAAGCGATAGTGGTGCTGCGTCACTTCTGGGGGTTCCGAGTGTTGCTGGGTCCCCCCGGTGGCAGGTGTGGCTACACTGAGCTCTCTCAGCTCAGCCTGGCTTCCAGCCTGGCACTTCCTCGAAAGGAAACCTTCACTCTTAACTCGAGATTCACAAAAGAGAGGAGGAAAAGGAAGGGCCAGTTAGCTATGACAGGGTGCCCAGCACCACCGAGGACATCTTAGCTCTACCCCAAACACAGGGTAATCCAGTGAAATGAATTATCAAGATAATTAGGCTAGGGAAGGAAATTTTTTTTAAAAGTGTAAGAAAGAAAGGAGAACCTAACGGCCACATGGTGCTACATAACAGAAGGGACATGAAAGAGCAGAGCAAAGTTACAAGTTTATTATGTAATCTCTCGTGTGTTTGAAAATAAATACGAAAACAAGATTGAGACTCACAGGGACAAGAACTGCAGTCTGGGGGAAAAAAGTGATACGAAAAACTGTGAATAATCAGGCTAAGTTTTACATCCTTCATGTTGCGTAAGACTTAGACCACATAGCCACAGTCCAAACCCAAAGAGAATGAAAATTCCTTTTCTGGTATTCTAAAGGTATTTGATTATTTACCTCTCCATGAGCTTAGCACTAATATTTTTATCTGAAAGGATCTCAGGAAAAAAAAATATATGTGATACAAAAGTACTCAGTACACAAGACTGATTTCTAAAGAAAATTCTAAGGGTAATTTTCATATATAATAACCACAGCAGGGTTAGTTACATCAAAATAAAATGAGAGAAAAAAAACAAAAATCTAAGAAGGTTTTGGATCAGAGGTAGCTCTGGTATACAAGGAAAACTCAGGCCTCACAGCACCCAAATTCTTACACCAAATTTGTTACCTGAGGAATTCAGAGGTTCGCCCTTTCAAATAGTACGTCAGTCTAGAGTGTTTTACTAACTAGTAATATGTTTTATAATAAAAACTTTTAAAAGAAGTGAAGGAAAATCTTAAAGTAGATGAAGAGGAAAGACTGTTGGAAGTATTACATATTAATTTATATATTAATATAAAACTGAGATGATGCCATTATTCTCAGCAGAGTACAAACGTCAATCTTCCTTCCTTTGAACAGAGGCATGTAACTGGCTTGCAAGAAACTTCCACGGTATAAAAGAATTTCACTCAGGTCTGAGAGGGACTGAGAATTCATCTAGTCCAGGAACCCACTGGATGCTCTGAATTACCTCTATAATACCCCGTGCCCGGTGCCCAGTGCCCAGTGGTGTCCAATTGAAATGCCTTACATTCCAGTACAGAAACTCCCTTTTCCCTCGGGCAGCATTTTGGCTGGCTCTCATGGTTCAGTCAGTTTTCCTTACACCAAGCCGAGATCTGTCTCCCCGTGGTTTCCATGCATTGCACCTATGATTCGCACACTGAAGACAGACAAGGTCCAGCTTCTACAAGACAGCCATCCACCCTCGAATATTGGAAGCAGTTATTGTTCCCTCCCACTGGCTCTCACTGCCTAACCCTCAACCCCTGCAACTTTGCTTCTTTGGTTTTGTTCCTGTTATTTATTTTTTTAGAGACACCCAGGCTACAGTGCAGTGGCGTGATCGTAGCTCACTGCAGCCTCGAACTCCTGGGCTCAAGTGATCCTCCCGCCTCAGCCTTCTGAGCAGCTGGGACTATAGGGGCGCACTCTTTCCTTTCCTTGTTCTCTGAACCAGTCTTAACAAGGCACGCTTAGCTCTCTCTACCTGATCCAATGCCTATGAATCAGTACATCTTTAGAATGTGGAACGCCAGGCTAAGTGTTCTTTTCCAGAAATAGTTTGAGCATGAACTTAATAGTGCACTTCTATTTCTATAGTTGAGAATCACACTAGCCAGGTTTGATAGCAAATCTCTTTGCCTTGTAGTAATGAATTTATAGTTAATTAAAGGCCTTGGGTTATTATCATCATTTTTAATCTCCTTGGAACTATTTCAGTTTTTTGATTTTTCAAGATCTTTGAGGACCTTGATTCAGTCATTAATTGGATATGAAAATTCCTCATAAACAACTTTGATGATAATTGCACTCCACCACTTCATCCTGGAAACAAACACACCAAATTGAGAAGCAGCAAAACGAGGCCAGAGTCCAAGGCCAGCAGCATGCTTCTAGAAACAGCTCCCTTGGCTGGCGCCTCCAACTCCTAACTGCTGTTTAACACAACCATCCTTCTCTGGCTTTGCCGTCGTTGCTTATCAAATGTTTTGCTCACATTCCAACCTCACATATTTACAGCATTTTCCTAACCAATCAGTCTCATGATATGTCAAAGAAAACATCAGCCTGGTCTAGCGCGATCCTTCTCTTGGTAAAGCCAGAGGGTCCCAGTGATGACTATTTCATTTTGTAATAGGACAACGGACTTTTAACAATAAAACACAGTTTTCTCTAGAACTGACTTGAAACCCTCTGCTTGTCATGTTTAGAATTCATTTTCTTGCCCCCTTTGAAAGTTCAGAATGACATTCTCCACCTCCAGTCTCTCCCAGTACATCACCTTTGCTTTATAATTGATCAAAAATTCCCGACATTGGTTCACGGTTACATTTGTGAGGAAGGTCAGTCCCCTGGGAGCAGCCAGTCCCATCTGCTCCACAGATGTGGACACTCACGTGGCCTCTGATCCCCTTTGCCAGCCAAGGATCTTCTCCCGCTTCGGCTGGACGGACACTTGGAGGGTGGGAAGGCTCAGGACGGGCCTCGTCGGAGTCACCTCTGTCCCCTCAGTCTCTCGTTCCAAATGAACAACAAAATGAAGGAGTGATCTTCACCCAGACCAGCACAAAAGACAGGAGCAATCCAGCAGGAAGGCGGCTGTTTGCTCCCACTGCCATCTGTCAGTTCTAAACCCTTCGTTCGTTCCAAGGACGTGCCCTGCCATTCCCAGCCCCCAGCACTCCGTCTCGTGGCCACCAGCGTGCCTCAGCAGCCCCGGGGGGTCAGATATGGCCTGCTAAGTCCGTGTCACTGGCTCTTTCTTATTTCCACATATTTACTTTGTTTCCACCTTCCGTAAGTGTCTAACCTCACCAAAGAATTCCACTGGGACCCTCATCTTTCGTACTTTGTGTTTTCTTCCTTAGATAATGTGTAATTGCTCAAAGTGGCTTTCCTGAGTGACCTTCAACTCTCTCGCTGTACTTTCTCTGGAGTCTCTTGCTATCAAACCGGGGCCCCCAGGAAGCCTGGATTTTACACTCTGCGCTGGGCCTCTGCAGCCGACACTGTGCCTACACGAGGCGCCTGGTGCGATCTGCTAGCTATCGCCACCCTCACCCCCCCAAGTCTCATCTTTGCTTCTCTCCACCTGAAGGGCTACAGCTTACAGTGAAACCGGTAAATACAGCAGGGCTGGGGGGTGGCAGTGGGGACCCAGAGCTCAGAGTTTCAAGTTCCAAAAGTTCTGTCTTCTCCAAGTGTTGCTTCCAGCCTTAAGTTTAGTATGATCAGTAGTACTTATGCTCTCAAAAGCAAGAGGCAGACACATGTTCTGGATGGGTTCATAAGTTGCAGCCTGCTTGGGGAGGGTCTGTCCTGGAGGAGTGCCTGATTTTCATCTGTGTTTTGATAAAGGGGTGTGAAGTTTGCAATGAAGAATTTTATTTACTTTTAATGGTATTCCACTTGCAGTAAACATATGGGGAAAACAGCCAACCTGAGGCAACTTGGTGTGAAGTGGAGAGAGAAGAGGACCGTCTTTGTTGGGAGAAGGGGTGAGATGCGTGGAGTGGTGGATGGTAAAGTGCGCAGACAGCTAAGGAAGTTTAAAGACCAGACCTTCATGTTATGCACCCAGCAGCAATTAAAAACAGTATGACTTGTGTATGAGTAAACTAATTTATCAGTAGCAAACCACTCACTAATGAGGTTAGTGGCCTTAAGTAAGTTTCTTAGCCTTTCTAGACCTCACTGTAGTTGTTTAGGTCATTTTTAAGATTCTACGATTAGGAGGGACCACAACAGTGATGTCCAGCAAAGAGGACACACAAATTAGCTATTGAAAGAGAATTAATTATGTTCATTCCTACCAAACAGAGCATGAACTACATCCCCTTTCATTCAAATCACCATTTGGAAATAAAACTTGGTCAACCTAGCAGTCTACTTTACTTGTCTAAGCCCACCTAACCTAGTGTCTTGACTATTCGGTCTTTGCATTTGTCCGAAACATTCTGACCCCGTTTGGGGAAAAAGTGGCCACAGTGGCTATGTGGAGCTATCTGCTGGGTGATGCCTGTGTGTCACAGACGGTGATGCTCCAGGGCACTGCAGCCGGCCGGAGCCTGGCCTCGGGGAGAGCGGGCGGGACCCAGGCGAGGGGCGCAGGGCTAAGGCAGGTAGAACCCGGAGAGCTTCTAGGAGGCTAATGAAGGCAGAGGTGGGACCACCTGAAAAGGCAGAGCCTATACAAGACAGCTTAAAATCTGCTGTAAGTCTGGCAGTTTCTCAAATAAGCTAAACAGAGAGTTACCACATGGCCAAGCAATCCCACTCACAGGGATTGAAAAAAACTCTCCAATAGAACTGAAATAGGTGTTCAGGCAAAAACTTGTACGTGAATATTCGTAACACAATTAACCCAAATGCCCATCAATCTATGCATGGATAAACAAAGGATAAACAAAATGTGGCACAGCCACACAACGGAGTATTATTCAGCCATAGAAAGGAAGAAAGCACTGACACATGCCACAGCATGAATGATCCTTGAAAATGTTGTACTAAGTGAAAAAAGACAGACACAAAAGGTTACATATTACATGCTTCCATTTATACGAAATGTCCGGAATAGACAAACCCACAGCAACAGAAGACAGACCAGTGGGTCTCAGGGCTCGGGGGTGGGAGGGAGATGGGAGGTGATTGTATAATGGGTGCAGGGTTACCCTGTGGGGTGATGAAAATGTCTGGGAACTAGATTGTGCTGATAGTTGCACCGCACTGTGAGTGCGCTAAATGCCACTGAATTGTACACCT